>PVHY01005377.1:0-83855 GCA_004024945.1 Uropsilus gracilis | reverse complement strand
TTGTAATTTTTTTTTAATCTCTGTTTTATTTTCACTCTATTTTTCATTCTCTCCTTCCTTTGGCTTTTTTTTTTTCTATTTCCTTCATGTGAGAGATAAGATTATTTATGTGATTTTTCTTGTCTTTTGAGTTGGACGTCAATCACTATAAGCGTTCCTTTTAGTATTTTGTTTGCTGTATCCTGTAGGTATTGGCAGTTTGTATTTTCACTGTTTTTTGTCTACTGGTACTTTTTAATTTCTTCAATTTCTTCATTGACCCAATTTTACTCAGCGGCAAGTTGTTTAGTCTTCACATATTTGAGATTTTTCCCACTTTCCTCTGATGATTGATTTCTAGTTTCTTACTACTATGAAGAGAAACAATGCTGGATATGATTTCAGTCTTCATAAATTTATTAATGAATAAATTTTGTATTCCAACATTATGTTTGAGAATGCTCCATTTGTACTTGTGAGCAATATGTATTCTACTTTTGGGTGGAATGTTTTGAATATATCTATTAAATCCAGCTGGTCAATGTGTTATTTATGGTCATTGATTCCTTGATTTACTCTCTGAATGACTGATGTAAGTAGGGTGTAAAAGTCTCTGCTATTATTGTATTGCTGCTGGCATCACCTCTTTAGATCTATTAATGTTTTCTTTATATATATGTTGGGTGCCTATATATTAATGCATTGTTTTTTATTAATGGATTGGCCCCTTAATCATTACATAAAATCCATTTTTGTGTCTTTTTTTTTTTTTTTTGACTGGAAATCTATTTTTCTGCTTTAGGTCACCATTCAAATTTTTATTATTCTCTATTCCTTTTTTTATTTTTCTATTTATTTATTTTTTATTTATATATATTTCACATCATTTCAGTCCCTGGGGGTCACCCACCACCTCCCCTACCCGCCCACTCCAGCTGGTCCCCTCTCTCCCCTTGTGTAGTTTCATTTGGTTGACCTATTCCTTCATTTTGATCTGTATTTGTGTTTAGATCAGAAGTGAGATCTTTAAGAATACACTTAGTTGGATTTTGCTTCTAAATCCATTCAGGTAATTTGTCCTTTTTAATTAGTCATTTAACTCCTTTACATTTATTGTGATTATTAATATATGAAGGCTTGTTCCTGCCATTTATTTTTTGGTTACTATTTTTTCTGTATTCCTATTTTCCCCTACTCCCCCACCATCCTGCCTTGTATATCTGTTATTTTTTTTATTTAGGTAGAGTTATACAGTTTTTCTCAATTCACTCTTTTTTTGAGATTTACTTATCTTACATTTTTTAAATTGATTGCATGATCTTTTTTTTACATTGTTCTTTACAATGAATTTGGACCTTACTCTTTTTTATGCTTTGTTTTCTGTTCTAGATTTTCATTTAGTGGTTAACATGCATTTTATATAGAATGTTTCATAGTTTAAATGCTATCTTTTCCTGATAATATTGTCTTATAATTGTCTATATAGGCTTCATCCATACTGTTCTCCCCTTTAATTTAATCACACATTATTTCCTTTTTTTTTTTTTTTTTTTTTGAGACTAGATCTTGCTATTTTTGCCCGTCGAACTGCTGCAGGCTCACGTTGCTCGAGGTACCATGGACTCAAGCGATCCCCTCAGCTTCCCAGGTAGCTGGGATTATAGGCATGTGCCACCACCCCCAACTATTATATGCTCCAGATAGTGGAATGCTATGAATAGGAGCATTTCTCTTAAACCTCAGCAGTGGTTATATTGTTCTAAACTTCGTGTTATCCAAGAAGAAAAGATGTCCACAAAAATTTAAGTTTCTCTTCAATAGTACTCTGACCATTCAGCAAAATTCTGACTGTTAGGAACAGAGACAACATGATATGCATTCTAGGAAAAGTAGTTAAAGTGATCTAGAGGACTCTAGCGCTGTGTTGTGTGTAGTATCATTTGCTGTCTATTTCTGTTGTGTCCTATGACCACCAAATTTTAGTATCTTAACACAGATGTGTTCTCTTGGTGTTTAGTAAGTAGGAAGGTCTAGAATCATAGTATTAGCAGGACTGCAGTCTCTCTGGAGGCCCTGGGGAAGAGTGCAATTCCTTGCCTTTTCCAGCTCCCATAAACTGGAAATTATTTTAATTTAGTAAATAAAAAGAAAACAACATTTAAAAAGAGAAAAGTTTTGTTGTTTTTAAAAGGTGCCTTTAGCAGTAACTTAGAGGTTTGTAGAACTTTTACTTTCCCAACAGGTGTCACTGTGGGATGTTATTTTAGCTTTTCCTGATTATGTGCTTTTTAATGTTTGACCTTTCTGGGCTGTACTTTGGGGAGACTAGATGGTAATCACCAGACTGTCTTCAAAGGTGGCTGTGTTATTGACATTTTCACCAGGAATGAATTACAGTTTGTATTACCTGTGTCTTTGATATTTTTTTTTCAGTGTTTTGGATTTTGGTCTTTCTAGTAGATGTTATAATATTTCACTACTGTTATAATTGAAATTCACCAATTACATAAAATGTTGAACATCTTTTCCTGTGCTTACTTGCCAACTATATATCTCTTTGTTTGAGTTGTCTTTTCAGGTTCATCAACTGGATTCTTCATATTTTACTTGAGTTTTAAGAGTTCTTTGTACAATTTGGATAATAGCCCTTTATCAGATGTGACTTTTGCAAACATTTTCTCCCAGTATGTACCCTCCTTTCGCATTCTCTTATGACTTTGCTTTTGCAAAACTTTCAGCCACTTTCAATTTTTGTTTTACTAATTTTAGTTATTTTGTAATCTGAAAAATTTTTTATTTGGCCATGTCCATTATATTATTCATTTTTTCCCTCTTGGTTTCCCCCTTATTTTTTCTTTCTAGAATCCCATCGAAGATAACACATTACATTTATAACTTTGTTCTCCTTAGGCACCTCTATCTAGGCTGTGGAAATTTTTAAGGAATTTCCTTGTTTCCTTATCAGCTGTTCTTAAGTTTTCTACTACCTAAAAACATTAGCAGTCATATTTTCAGACTTCAGAGTATAGTGACTGTTGAATATTTCTCTACACATTTGTGTTTTCTGTTGCTTTGATTATAAGTAATCTCTGTCTCCCTGGTCTTTGTGCCTATGAATGCTGAATTTGAATACTCTCTAGAATTCCATGAATCAGATATACTTATAAGCACTGCTGTGAGTACTCAGAGCAATGCCTACTCACATATATGTTCCAGAATGAAATATTCTTTTGCCTTATACTTCAGTATGAATAGATTTGCTTTCTGAATTTCAGATAATTGTAGAAAACTAGTTTGTTGGTAGCTTATTCACTGCTGTTTCCACATTGTCAGATTTGTTCTTTTTTGTCAGTCTTTTTTATGAAAATGGGGTATGTTGAGAGGCAGTAAAAGTATGGCTAGTTGGCCAACCTTTTGAACCAAAATTCCAGTTACTCTTTAATGACAAGGAATAGGAAAATTTGGTATATATAACCACACGCAATAATAATTACTTTGTATACTTTCTCTCATTTAACCATCATTAACTCTCAAAGGTGGTATTACCATTTACCATATGGAGAAGAAAACTGAAATTCAAAAATCTCAGTAATTTGTCAAATTCATACAGCTAGGTAGGAAATGAGGAATTTTCAAGCTAACACACGAGTTGACTGTGCTCTTTTCAAATTGACGTCATTGTTGTTCATTTGCACTGATTTAGTACTTTTATATGAACACTTTTTTTTTATTATTGCCTGTTACAAGCCAGCCAGTGCTTTTCTAGATGTTGAGTTTAAGTAGATGAATAAAACAAAATCTCTGTTAGTTCCTTGAGGAACTTGTATTTCAAAATAGACAAGTAAGTCATCAAATTGTAGGACAACAAATGTAATACAAACAGATTAATACAATACAAATATTCAGCAGGAATTAAAATTTTAATTTAATAGTGATAATGATAGTTTTGACATCAATATTCAAGATTAAAGTAAGTAGAAAGTTAATGTATTAGCATATTAAAATTATTGTTTTTATTTTATACATCAAAGGAAACATTTTCTTTAATTTTAGTGGAATAAAATATAAAGAAATGCTGAACTATGAGGCCTGATGGAAAATACTGGACCCTCAGACCCAATCATGTTCTAACCATTGTTCATCTGGTCATGTACTGTTTCTATTACAGAATGTGACACCAATTGAAGACAAGTTATATCAGTTGAAATATATAGGAGATTTTTAGTGTATTTTTATCTTGTCTTTATTCTAGACAAAAATATTTTTCATTGTAAAGAAACAATTTGACTCTTTTCTCCCCTCAAACCAAGGTATTAATTTCCCTAACATTTTTTCTGACTGTAAGCATTCATTTTAAATAATGATAATTTCTGATATTTTCCACCTAGCATAACATTTTATTGGAGACACAGTCAGGAAGAAATTTGAAAATTATACAACCTTGTATGACTTCTTAAATCTACAGTAACTGGAGAAATTCAGAGTCAGCTACTACCTTAAATATTCTGAGAGTGCACATCATTTTGATTTCTTTGTAGGCCCAGAGAAAATGAAAAAGAAAGAACACCTTGAAACACCAAATATAATTGAAGTGTCTTATATCCATACCATCACAGTGGTAATGAATAGTATATACTCATTTTAGCCTATCTTCAAAACAATATTTACAATGGACATGCTTTAAACCATACATTTTAATGTTATTGTTGAGAAGGGAGATTCTTACAGAGAACTTTGCATGGTTTAAAAACATAAATGAAGGTTAATTCTGTGTGTGAAGCTGTTATTTTCATAAGGCCATCAAGTGAAAGAAGTCACTTTTTTTTTTTTTTTAAACTTGGAGTGCTGTACTCAATGATAAGGGGTAGGAATAGCTAACAACTTAGCTATTAAGAGACCTCTTAGATTTCTTGGACTTTAAAAAATTTACCAAGAAAAAATGAACTGATGTCTTTATAATACATAGTAACTGCTGCAGTGTTAATAGCTGTAGAAAATAGTTTGAGTTGTTTATATTAACATATATGACATAAGATTATTTTGTTGGGGGCACATAGCTTTAGTTGCCCTTTGACTTCCAAGCCATTCTTGGAGTTCTTCTTTGGTAAAGTTCAATGTAGAGTTTAAAGATAGCAGAATATACTTTGTACTGGATGGAACCAGACAAAAATAAATACTCACTGATTAGTGAGTTTTGGATCATGAAATGCTAGAAATAAGGCAAAAATTTCAATCAGTTATTTATTTTCATGTTCGTTGATATAGAAGAACTGTAGAGAAAGTTGAAAAATGGAAGTTGACAAATTTATACATCACTCTTTCCACCTTTGAAATTAGGTTTTTATAACCCATTTGAGTTATTTGGTTGTGTAGGTTTTTATCTTCTAAAACACGAATAACAAGCTGTGTGGTTAGGAGGATTTAACCTCATGTGCCACACAAACAGTGTGGCACAAAGTGAAACCAACTTGCCTCAACAGCTTGGTGAGTTATATGTGTGGTAAGTTAAGGAAACCGCACTGTGCAAAAGGATGTGAAGGGTTAGAAAGCAAAGCAGATTTATAGTCAGCCTTCAATTATCATTAGACAACACCACTCAGAGCTGCTATTACACATATTTTCAATATATCAGTATTTTTAAAAAGACAGCACTCCTCTAATGAAATAGAGAATCATTTCCCTATAGTTTTTCCTCTTGTAATGATAATGCACATACTCATGGCCTCAGTAATGGCCTCCATTCTCATATTTACAGCTCTGTTTTCCCACTCTAGTTCTTTCACATCTCACTTCACAACTTTCTTACTGGATATCCCATGTGTGCCAAAAGCACTCCTCAAACTACGCTCACTTTATCACCATTCTCCTTCATTCCAAGCTCTAAATTGTTTCTCTTCCTCTGCTCCAGAGTCCAGAAAATATTACCATTGTCTGCTCATGTTGTCAGACTTAAATCCTGATTATCATTAGATTCTATCCCCTTTCCAATATCCAGTGGGCCACCAGGTTCTATCAGCACTGTCACTGCTTCTGAGAAGTGTCCTCTCCTGTCCAAGCTAAATACCATAGCAGTAATGATTGCAATATTTACATCCTTATCCAATTTCACCAGGATTCCTGTAACAGTTTTCTAGTTATTGAACACACCATTTATGTACAATCTCTTAAAGAATCTTTCTTTCTCTATATATAATGTTACTATGTTATTAATTATACTAAATGAGTCTGTATCCTTTACCTTGGTTATAAACAAAAGGTTAGTATTAATCTTTGGTAATCATGATGAATTTAGATATGAAAATTCTAACCCTGCATTTGGTTAAATCTCTTTATGCATGATTTATACATATAATCCATATTATGATATTCTTTCTGACCTATGAAGACAACTTGTTGATGATTTCCTAAATGTGTCATTTGAGAACTTTAATTCTGACTCAGGTTCTAATATTACATATATTTGATGACTGAAATGATAGAATTTTCAACTTATCAAAGAAGTCAAACCTGAGAGAAATGTGAATATAGGACATCAGTATGTGTGTGTGTATGTATTTAAAGGAATAGTGTGTTCACCTAAATTGATCATCAAATAATTCCCAATAAGCACTTCTTATTGGAGGAGATACAAAATAGTATTATAAATTTTTATAGAGTAGAATATATATTTACACATAAGAGAACATTACTTTTCTAAATGTGATTTGCTATTTTCCAATATTGAAAAAAATATTCAGTACCACATGCTTATACTTCAAATAGCATGACCATCATTTAAATGCAGCTGTCTTCTGTAGTGATTTGTCTCATTTGAGTTCATAAATTATCAATATATTCCTTAGTCTAATGAGATAGAGTTGTGAATCAGATTTGAATCCCATTCAAGAGGAAACTAAAACTAAAAATTGACTAAAAGACTACGGTATCAGTATACTTCTTAACTCACAGAAAAGTCAAACCACTTGTGTTGACTTATTTTATTCAGCTCCAATATAAAGACATACTCTTTCAATGCTTTCCATCCCTGTGAATCTGGCCATAATGTCATTGACTGTTATTTTTGAGATGCCAGACATATAGCTTTAAGTTATATAACTGGGATATTGGTTGGGTCTGTTCATTCAAACATTTGATAGTGTCAGTAAGCAAAAATGAAAAATTACTTAATTGGCTATTAGTATTCTTCAATAAAATAATTATTGAGTTGATATTTTCATTTAGGTGTCTTTGTTGGGTTTTCATTTTCATTTTATTTTCCTCTTTCTGGGTACTGTGTGGTTTCAAGTGTAATACTAAAGTGGGACATAATACCCATGGTGCTTTAAATATAGATGTTCAAATACTCAACAGCAGATGAATCAACATAAACATAATGCTTATCACAGAATAGAAAACCTAGAGCCACTAGCTGTAATCCTAATTGCAAACAAAAGTGATGTTTGAAATTTATATACACAAACAAGCATTTGAAATTTCCAACATAGTCTCTATATTCTGTATTTCATTCTGTCATAATAGTTTTAATGACTGAAAGAATTTTTCTATCATAAAACCAAAAAAAAAAAAAACAACTGAGACCAAAAATTATTTCAAGTTATGAACACATCATACTTTTGTTTCTTTATTATAGCTTGTTTAATCAATGATCTACTTTGCACAGTCAGCTTTCTAAAATCAGATATTTATTACTTGAATATAGTTCAGGTGGTATATTGCTAGAGTTAAGCGTAACCTTAATTATTTAATTATAGTGTACACATGTTCAGAGTCACACAAAAATCATCCTTTTACCCCCCCCCTTACAGAGTAAACCACTCTTTAATCTGATCCTGAATTTGATCACACTTCAAAGTCATACCATGAGCATTAGTATGTTAAAAAAATAGATGGTATGTAGTACATGTAGTCTATATATATTTAAAGATATTTCAAAATACATAAGTGAAGTCATATTTCATTTATTAATGAATTTGATTGTCTAATTTTTCACCTAGTTGAAGACCAAGATTTCAACACAAATTAGAGCGCTCTCTTCTAAATATGTACTACTTGTGGGGTATGTTTTGCTTTTATTTAAGAAAAAACTCTATGAAAGAACCATCTATGAGGGAATTTCCTTAAAATTTATAAGTATTAACTCAATTAACTATCCTGACAAACTGATATAGTAATAATTAGCATAATGGCCATTTTCAGTGGCTAACCCTAGGCTGGAAAGATGAAGTAGCAGAATAAGAATTCAAATGTGACTACAGAGACCATGTGCCATTTTGAAAAGGACTGGCAGCCATATCCAAGCAGTTTCAATTATTATTTGAAGTCAAAGACCCAGAAAAGTTTCCCCACCCCTGGTAGCTGAGTTGCAAGACATCCAGTGCCTTGGAGTATGGTTTTCCAGCTGTGGTACCCAAAAGTTAGAGTCATATCTTACCTGCATGCCTCCTGCAGAACACCCAGACAATGGCAGTAAAGGGAAAGTTGGTATCAAACAGCAGTTTTGCTCTCTATGTGACACAGAAATGACCCTTTTGTTATCTTGGTTTGACTCCTAACTGCTTAAGTATTCAGTTAGCTATGGTTATAGAGCTGGTTTCTGTGGTAAGAAAGACTGTTGTAATTCTTTGAAGTGTCTTCCAGAACTAGAGACTTGAGTCTCTGTATCAATTGCTCCCATTAAATACATAAATTTGTAAATTTATCCAGATATATATATATATATATATATATATATATATATATATATATATCTTTACAGACTGAAGTTTAAGTTTGCTTCTTTGGACAAGAGATTGGAGGTTGTTATCTATCAGTAGAGGATATTTTTCACTGTTTTCTAGAGTTAAAAAGATCTTGTTTCTGTTTGGGTAGTGATGATACATTTAGATATTTCTACCTGAGCTTGAGCAAAAGCACATTCGACTTTATTGACTCTAAGTGAAGATTCATTATGTTGTAAGGAAAAATAGAGTTTTAAAGGACAATAATTATACTTTGTGTATGACTTTTTGTTTGTTTTAGTACTGAACTTTGAATAATAGGACTAAATAGTTTGTTTAGATTCATATTACTCCTGACTCAGATTGTTGTTCAGATACCCTGAGATCACCATATATGCCATATTACAAAGTGAAAAACCCTACAAACTACCTCAAGTTTATTTCCTATGTTATAATTTATATTTAGTAATCTCCCTTAAGAATAACAGAGTTGTTAAAAAATGAAGTTTGTGAATTTGGTATTTTTTTCTATACGTTTACTATAGCGTGTCCACAGATATTTACCTGACTTAAATCTGATACCCAGCATCTAAGATGAACATTTCTTTTCCCATTTCTGTTGATAAACAAAGTGAATTTCTATGATATTAAGTAAATTGTCCAACACAACATAGGCGATATCCAAACTGGGGTTATACTAAACTCAGACATTATATTTTGTCCATCACAACATCATAAAATACGATTTTTAAAAATCTTGGTTATTTTTATCTTTATTTGTATCAGCAATTCACTTTAAAGAAGGGAAGAAGAGCAGAGGAGTTAAAATAAAAGAGAAGGGCAGTATGGGATGGTGGAGAGGGATAGAAAAAAGGAGAGGGAAATTGAGATTGATTCAGAGATTCTTTTATTCCATTTATTGGAAGTATAGAAATCATGCTGAATACTTTGTATGATTTACCTTGGCAAGTGCCATCATTTAAACTAAGAGGTACTTTAAATATCTCCTTTGAAATAATTAAAATGTGGATTGAAGTCCATGGGTGAAATAGAAGCCTTTGTCTCCTTAGTCCCGAAGGTCATCCACTCCTTCCGCACCCAGTATGCTTGCATGCCCCTCAAAGCCCTCCTTCTTATGGATCACTCAGAGGGATTGCCCGGGAACCAGCACATGAGACATATCAGAGGTGAGGTAACAGCTCGCAGTTTCCTTGACCTTTAGTACATGCTAGTGACGCAGAAAAACTGACAATAGAAAAGCAACTGTGGTAGGTTAGAATTGCTTAAAAATACTTCAGTTGTTCTCCCTGCACAATGAAGGCATTTTTTGTGGTTTGGAAAACTATAGTGACAGTTTGAAACTGTTTTACCAGTTCTGAGTATGTGTGTGTGTATGCATATATATGCATATACATATATATGTGTGTGGTATGTATTATATGTAGTGTGGTGTGCTCTTATCTTTAAGAGCATGTGTTAAGGTGGTTGAGGTGTGTTGACAAAGTGGGTCTATGAGAGAGGCAGTCTTGACATTTCCTCACTTCATAGCTTGTGTTCAGTTTGCAATGTGGGTTTTGATAAAGGACAAAGTTAGTGCCTGTTTGTGATGTGAATCTACCAGTTAAAAGATGATTAATTATGGACTTATTTTAGTATTTTATATATTTTGATAGTCCATGAGCAAATCTATCCCAAATTTCCACTAGATTGTAGAAAGTTTATTGCTTTTGTAGAAAAAGAAAATAAAAATACAATTTCATGCTATATAATGAAACTACTATGGTGAAAGACATAATTTTACTGTAGTTAATAGTTCTGAGTAGAGAAACAAAACAACTTGATTTTAGAAACAAACGGTGTCTTGGCACTCACTTAACTGCCCAATAGATAATTGTAAGTTAAATACAGAAATGAATTATGGAATCAAGAGAGATGGAAAAGGTAATGAATTATGATGAGAATAAAATGAAAGGAGAAGAGTGATATAAGGGAGGTGAAAAGAAAAATATCTTCAAGAATGAAGGTATTTGTCAATTGACAATGAATTTTCTGTTCTTTCTTCAGTTTTGAGAATCCTTTGGTTCATATATTCTGCTACCGTAGACAGGATGTACATTTATAGATTGTTTACTTAGTAACTGAAACCTTTGTTTTTTTTCTCTTCAAAAAAACAAAAGTGATGAAATATAAGGTTAGAAGGGAAAAGCTTGTTTCCAGTCATTTCAAAATGCAAACCACATCTGGGAGCAGTTGTCAAGATTCAAAATATTTTTTAATAATTTAAAATGATAAAACTTTACAAGTACTAGCCTATACCTATTGGCTCAGAGATTTATTTGAACTTATATTTTGTGAAATATTTTAGTGATGTTAGTGGCATTTGAATAAGAACGATATAATACTAGTAATAACTGTTTTTACTTTATAATTATTTTAGAATTTTTCAGTTAAGTCTGTAAACACACATAATCTGATATATCAAATTTGTTCCCTGAATTGAAGGAACATTTAACTACTTTAAAACAGACTCTTGGTATCTTGAGATGGATTGGGCCTGAGGGTGTGGTGTTAACCTCTGAGACCAAGTTCTCCAGGCTGGAGTTTAGTTCTGCCTTTTGCTGTTCAAGTAAGTGCCTGACCGTGCCTTGGAAAGTGTTTCCTCCTAGAAGGTACTTCCTGGTATATACTATCTCACAAGATTAGACTTTTGCACAACTAGTAAATAACAGAGTAGGGTTTGAGAGAATGGAAGGGGCACCAGAGGGAGGAGGGAGGAGGAGGTTTTCCAAAAACCACTTACAGAGGTTGTGATCTAAAGAACAAAATAAATAATATTAAAATAAAATAAAATCTATCTGAGGAAAGAAAAAGATTAGACTTTTGAATGAATTAATAGATACAAAGGATTCAGAGCATTTCTGACAAATAAGAGGAATTTAATATATTTAAATTATTAGTATATGTTATCTAATGTAGAAAAAGGAGTAAATAACATGCCAGTATATTAGAACAGGAAACCATGAAAGAGATAAAAAGATATATTTATAGTCAATTAAGGTGAAGAATATTTTTTAAAACTAAAACAACTTCTTTCATAGAATCTTTCATATAAAAACATATCAATGATTTGCTGAGAAGAGAGTGACTAAAGGAATAAAATATAAGATATTCACCTAAAATTATTTGTGAATTGAACATGACTTTATAACTAGATTTTAGTTTAAAAATATTACTTCAATTAAAAATATAAGCTATAACTTACATACTTGAAATGGTTTCAGCTAGTTGAAGAAAAAAGATCACAAGTGACAGACACAAGATCAAATTTTGCAAGTATCGTCATTTGTAATAGCAATATAAGGAATTTTAAAGTTTGCATTCATGAACCCAGTAAAAGTTGAATGGGTTGACATAGTTCAGAAAGTGATATTTAAAGGATGTGTAGATTTACATTTGTGTTTGTCTTTAATTGTAATTAAATTTCTTTGTCTGAATGTACAGGCCTGTTTGTGTATTAAAATGTGATTTTTTTTCAGTGCCACCCTAAGAAAATCTCATTTA
Source organism: Uropsilus gracilis (assembly GCA_004024945.1). NCBI lineage: Eukaryota > Metazoa > Chordata > Mammalia > Eulipotyphla > Talpidae > Uropsilus > Uropsilus gracilis. Next base: position 71,598 of record PVHY01005377.1, on the reverse strand, counting down.
ACTGGTCTGAAGTGATATTCAGGCATTTATATGGTTTGAAAGTAACTGAGACGATTTGGATCATTAACAATCTTGATGTAATATGTCAGAGAACAGAGAGAAAATTTCAGGGAGGGAAGAGAGAGGACAGTAATGTAGGAAAATTTACTTGTAGAGCCATGAAAAGATGTGTAGTAGTTCAAAAGGAATCCACTGGAGCTAGCTGGGCTAACTTTGCTGTAAAATCCTAAACTGGGGTGTCCTGGGTGGCATAAAATAACAGATATATGACTCCCAAATACTTGGACTTGGACTTTATACAAACTTAGCTTAAATCCCCTGGGAAGTTTGCATAATCCCTATATTCCTAATATTTCTTATCTATAAAATGAATATGACTATCCCATAAGGGCTATGGGGCCAAGGAAGACATGGTTAAAGGAAGAACTGAGCTAAATAAAGTAAGATGAGTGGGAAAATAGTGATGCTATGTCAGAGGCAGGAAGATGCAAATGTCGAAAAGGAGCAAACGCTAGTCACATGTTTGAGTTTTTAAGACTGTATATCTACAAAATAAATGATCAAAAAAACTCCAAATAAAATAGATTATGAATCAGGAAGCTGTACTTCATGAATCTACTTCCCTAGCTTCTCACTAGAAATTGTCTCTCTGAACTGACGGTATCAACTCAGAAATAAAGCTAGAGCTCTATAAGGCAGCTGGAGAAATGACCCTCTTGAAAGTTTACTTATTATCTCAAATATTCACATTAGAAGTAGAAGTATATGAGTCTCATGAGAAAAAGCAAATAAAAATAGGAAGTAGGAAGTACTTAAATGAAAGTTACATACATTTTGTAAGAATTAGTGTTTCTAAATTTCCTAAGTAGACATTTTCTACATAAAAGTAATTGAAATGGTAACACTTTCTGGTGCATGGCCTCTATGATCATTTTAGCATTGCTATTTCTAATTTTTCAAATTCATTATTTAGAAGCATTAACTGACCATGTAGTCACCCTTTTTACTTAGTGTGAAAAAGAGCAAAAAATCCTACATGAGTCTGAGTGATATAGAGAAGACTCATCATATGACTAAAATTGACTTATTATCTGAAGTTATAGTAATTTGCCAGGTCAGCTTTAGAAATAGATTCTACATAACAGTGGCTTAAATATTCCTGTTATATCCAAGTATTATTGTCTAAGTTTGCTGATTTTATTGCCCCAAGCAACTCTGAGACAATGCTATTCCATTACAGTAAAAGAAGGCAAGGTGTTGAGAATTGATAGTCCTACAAATAATGGTGGCCAGGCTGGAACTCATATTTCTTTAGTTACAGTGTGATATTTTCAGACTATGATCTTTATCCCATTGGTCACTGACTTTTTAAAGAACACATTGAGTGAAAATCAATTCTCTATCTTTCTTCAGCTAGATGTAACACGAGAGATACCAAAACCATTCATTTTTAGGAATTCTGTATAACCTGTATTCTGACAAATGTTGTTTTTCAAAGAAAACAATATTTCATTTTTTTCAGTATTTGTGGGTCTTAACTTTTCAAGCATCCAGTTTAAACATCCTAGATAAATGGAATAATATCTGTAGGTCTCAGATTTCTGATATGTAAACTGGCTATTCACTTGTATACAGATATTTTATCAAGTAGGAAGCATATAAAGTTCTTAACAGATATTAGACTCAATATATGTCATTTCATATATTTATATTTATATAAAAAACTCATGCAAGTCAATAACAAAAATCATACAATCAAATTAAAATATGCGCAGATATGAATAAAGCATTTCCCACAAAAAGACATACAAATGACCAATAGTTACATGAAAAGATACTCAAGATTGTTAATCATAAGGGAAATGCAAATCAAAACTACAATGAATATCACCTCACACCTGTTAGAATGTGTGTTATCAAAAAGACAGAAAGTAAAGGAAACTTTACTTGGTAAAGGAAACTTAAGCGCTGTTGATGGGATTGTAAATTGCTGCAACCATGAATGAAAACAGTTTGGAAGCCCCTCAAAAATTAAAAATAGAGCTACAAAATGACCCAGCAATTGGTATCTATTTGGAGTAAGTGAAAACAGTTACTCAGAAGCTTATCTCCATCTCCATGTTCACTGCAGCATTGTTTATAGTAGTCAGGTATGGAAATGACTTAAGTGTCATCTATCAGTGGACAAATGGACAAAGAAAATATGCACAATGGGATGTTAGTTGGCCATAAAAAAGAATTAATTCCTGCCTTTTGCGATGATATGGATGGATCTGGAGAGTGTTATACTGAGTGAAATAAGACAGAATGACAAATGCTGTTTGAGCTGATTCATATGTGGTATCTTAAAAATAAAATCAGAAATCAATAAAACAGAAATATAATCCAAACTCATAGATAACAGATTGGAAGTTGCCAGAGGTGATATTGAAAGAATGTGAAATGAATGAAGGGGATCAACATGCATGTAGAAACTTCCAGTTAAATAATGTAGGATATAATAGTGAACATACTGAATTGCGTATTGAATGTCCCTAGAGAGTAAGTTTCATCTCAAGAAAGTTCTTATTACAAGAAAACAATTTGTAATTTTGTCTACTGATGAATGTTAACAGAATTTATCATATACTCATTTGTAATACATAATATCTAATCTTGCATACTTAGAACTATTAGTATGTGATATATCAACACATCTCAAAAAGAAATAAAAAGCATAAAAACAAACACTAACTTCAGAATTTGGAAAAAGAAGTTCTGGTTAAAGACTGTTCAAATCAGATCTTCACAAATAATTTTGGGCAAAGTCTTTGGGCAAAATGTTCAGTTACATGCTGGCATGAAAAGAGATGGAGTTGGAGTTACAGACCACTTATTTCACTTTCCAATTTTCCATTTCCTTCATTTGTGGGAGGAAGTCACTCATGTTATGTGAGCATCCACTCTTTACATAGCAAAAAGAGAAGATTGTATTGTCTAAATGTGGTTCAAAGATAGAATGAGCTAAATAATATAAAATGTTTAATGAAGGCGAATTTCTTTATTCACATTTCCTTTGATGCTATCACTGTGGTTATGGAGCATTATGAACATGAGAACTGGAGAAGAGGGTATAAACTACCCAATCAAATATGTTCTCTATATAAATGAAGAAAATGAATATGGGACTTGCAAAAACAGATGTGAAATCAGATCCAGGCTCTAAACACTATTGAGTATCAAGCACTGTGTCTGCTCTGTGCTCACTGTTACCTCCTTTGATATTAGTTCTCACTACTGAACACCCCAAGATGCAAACATATAAGTGAATATTTTAGTTCTTCTTTCTCACACTGTTTCTAATATTTACATTTATTTACTTTATTGAAAGTATTACCGGGGTGCTTTAATTTCTCTATTAGAATTGATCATAATCACATTAAATTTAAGAAATTGCCTCAATGTTATTTTTGCTGGTAGGACAAGTTGTTTTCTATTAGTTTTCAATGTTTAGCATCTTTTAAACTTTCTTTTAATGTGGTACTTTGGTCTGTTCTGAATTTTAACACACATGAGCATATTCCCTACCACCCCCACCTTTTTTAAGTCATTTAGTTGATCATTTTAGCTTCATTTTTTTTTCTTTTGGTGACCATGGGATGCAGCATAGAGAGGTCCTGTTGTGTAAAAGGACCAGTGAAGTCAGATTTGGAGACACAGTTAAGAGATTCAGGATTTTATGGTAATGTGGAAATATGGTATTGGTGCATATGTTAAGCATTTGATTGTATGAAAATGCCCCCGAACAATACACTTTGGGATTTGTTTTGTTCAGTTGAATATGTTTTTGATTACCACTGGGTAGAAAATCCATTTCCTTTTTGTTCCTATTTCCTGATTTGGGCATTTGGTTTTACATAAGTAAGCACAAGCAAAACATTTTTTTTGTGTCAGATTGATTTTCTCATACAGATTTTTTGAGCTGAGCTACAATTTTATCTAATAATCATAATAATAGAACCTAAGAGAAAAAAAATCATGATGTTTTGTTTTAAGAGGCAATAAAATTTAACACTCTCTATAATGACAAAAAATATTTGATGCATTACTGAATTTTAGAATATAGCAAGTATTTTCCTACCTTTTACTTTTATAGAAATAGATACAAATGAAATGAAACTGCAAAATGTAAAAATATCTTTTCTAATATATTTAATTTCTCTTGAATGGGATTTTCATGATAAATATTCTGTCACATGTACCCATTTAACAATTGGATTCTCCTTCTTTATAGTTAAAAAGAGGAGATTATGAGATTATGAAAAAATTAGAGTATATTCTGTGGTGGTGAATGGAGATGAGCTGAATAGAGATAAGCATATAGATTATCCCTAGACAGCATACGACATGGGTAGTTTTGTCATTATTGTTGAAGACTCTAGCCTTATAAATATTGCCAACAACGTGCTTAATTTTTCACTGAGACATCTGATCATGTTATCCTTCAGATATTATTTCCCCAACAGTTTGTCTGTCTTTCTTTTTAAGCTTTCTCTTCTTTTTTTTCCAGTTCATGCCTGTGCCATATTTATATTTTATCACCTATCTGCCTTCCTTTCATCCATCCTATTCAGGATGACCTCATAGATGGCTACACTAATATTAATCATAAAGGAAGGAAAATTCCTAAAGAAGGGTTTCATTCAAAGTGCTGAATTTTTGTCTCTTTATTTTTCTCTAAAGATGCTATTTGGAAAAGTTCCAAGATGAAACGTCCTCTGAAAAATAACTCAAGTGAAGCTATTTTAGAGTTGATTTTCTCTCTTTACAATATCATGCTTTGGTACAATATTTCTGAGCAGTTAACCTCTCACTCCTCAACAGGAGTCTCTTCCTTTATCAAGAGTAACAAAGCCAGGAGAGGAAGCAGGTGTTCAAAGCTTCAGTGGCCACAACTTGAAAAAAAGAAGAAAGAAGAACTTTATCCCCTATCTACCTAGAACATAATCTTTTGGTGAAAAAATGCCTTCATAGGTATTATGTTGTCAGGTTTATTCAATTTGCTTGACTTTGAGTGCATGGAATGGCCTTGCCATAAAATTTCTGGGGCGTACTAATTTTCTTGTTTTTACTAATGAGAGGGAAGCCCTGGACAATATACTCCTTTGGCACAACTCATGCCCTGACCCAGGGGTGATGGGTCTAACTAGAATTAAGACAAAGAACCTCCAGGAGCTTCAACATTAGTTCTTTATAATCAGTGTCTGTGGAATTCACATATCAGTAATCAAAAAATCTAATTTTGAGACAAGTTATTTTAAAAATATTAGCTAGTTATAAAGCCATAATGTTGTATAAATTAAATTATAATGCGATAGGTCCAGTACTTTTATTTCCTAATTGAATGTAAAGTGATCCAAAATGATCTATAGAAATAATTAAACTTCTTAGAGTGATAAATTAGTGAAATTAACTTGTTAATTATTGTAAGACATTGAGATATTAGTACTAATTTTGATAGAAAAAATGCTGAAGAAATTAAATAATGATAGCTTGTTTTTCTCCTGTATTCGAAATCTTTGAAAATTCAAGATCTAACTTAAGAAAAATGTGTTTGATGATTTTTCAGTCAAAATTAGTTCATGTACTTTCTTCAACTAAGCACAAATTTCTTCCTTAAATCAGAATGCATTTCAGAAGTCATTTTAAAAAATATGTTTAATTGTTAATACCCTTATGAAAGAAATGATATTGTTATCTAATTTTACTATGATAGCATCTCTGTAAGGAATAATTTGATAGTATACATTAAAATATAAAATACAATAAGTATATACATAGAAATTCCACTTCCAAATATTTACCTTCCACATATAGATTTATGTTCAAAATGATGCCTCTGCAATTATATGCACTGAACCTGAAGTTCTGTTTAGATTTCAAGTTAGAAGTCCAAATATCATTAATATAAAACTGACAAAATAAATTTTGCTATGTCTATAGGGTGGAATGACATATTAAAGGAATAAAATCAACAAAACTAATAAGATGTTGAAGTCATTAAAATAGTAGCTAACATTTTTATTGAACAGAGTATAAATTCACTTAATCCCTGTAACATCTCTATGATGTAAATACTATTATAAAAATTTTATTGGGGCAGCATTGTTTTACAACATGTTTTGAAGCTATAAAATCTCCGCATTCAGGTACTCTTTCCACAATGCACCCACCAATAAGCCATCCACAGTCTAACACATAATCTGTTATGCTTATTAATAAAATGAGATTATTATGTGAGCAGGTTAAAGTATATCAATGAATTGCATAGGAAGATTTATGGTAGCTCTTCAGAAAAAAATATTTTGATATAAGTCAGGGATAGTTGTGAAAAATACCATTCTCATATCTACATAATACCCTAACTGAAAAAAAATTGAACTTGGGAAACAGCAAGCGGATTTAATAAGATATCACCATGTCAGATAAAAATATCATTATCATTTGTTTGATCAAATTAGCAATGTCAGAATCATTGTGAATATTGCAGAAGGAACTTATACCAGGAGTATAAAATACTTAGCAAAATAATTCTAAAGATTGCTCAGAATTATTTAAGCCTTTTTGTCATCTGTGATTAATAAATTTTGTAGGTACAGTTAAAAATGAGTGAGCAAAACTTCTTGTGAAAGGAAATTCATATGTACATTTAGAACAAATAATCAAAACTAAATTAGTGTGGTGTATTTAATATTTAAGAAATTTTTATTTTGTGATTCTACTAGATAAACTCTACAAAATACTATTTTGCATGTGAATTATGACTTCTTGTCATTGTTGTTAAAGGGATAGATAGCATGCTAGTCTTAAACTCATTTCTTGGGATTACAAATTAACTGTGTTTGAATCATGACTTTCTTAGTAACTACTCTGTGTGTTTACATAAGTTACATACTTTCTCTACACCTTGTATTCCTCATTATTAAAATAAGGAAAGTGATAATTCTTTCAATATCATGTGATAAGAATTAATTTAAACAGTAGCTGATAAATACTACTAGTCATTGTTCACTTAAATATGAGCTATTGACATTACTGGTTGCCATAACTATGAAAATTACATATCTTTATGAAAACAGAACTAAAATATTGACAAAATATTCAGCTTTAGTTATTAATTCCTCCCACTGGAAGCCGTGTTAGCACAGCCAGACCAGCATTTTGTTTCCTCAGTTGATGCTTAATCACTTATGGGTGGGAATTGATGGGTTGATATTCAAGTACAAATCCTAATACTTCATAGTTAATAAAAAATAGTTCCTAAAAATCTGTTACTTCTGTCATAATGATCATTTTTTCAGGTACAAAACATGGACAATTTCATCTGATCTTTACAATAACCCTTTAATAAAAGTATTATGATTATTCCATTATGAATAAAATGTCACGTGATTGTTCAATGTCTAGCACTTAGAAATGAAATTTTGATCACAAAACATCTTAGTTTAACATTACAGTTTTGAACATAGTGTTTCCAAGTATATAGTAATTGATACCAGTAGTTTCATGCCAGATTGCTTGTTTAATTGTATGTCTTCAAAAGTTTAAATTTCAAACACATAACTTTAAAGTATTTTTATGTGGGATGAAATGTAGGTAGCGAGTATAATGGATGACCTATACCAGTCACATAAATTTTATGGTGGTGCTGAGACAAGTTTATTAAAAATTCCTGGGTAAATTGTCTACATATGAGAATTATTAGAGATTCTTTTCACTAAAATGGACTGTCATATATGTATATGTATATATATCTCATATATATAATGGGCTCTCATATATATTGAATTTGTGCATCACTACAAGTTTCTTTTTAGTGAGGCACTGATACTCTAATATGCAAATTATAGATTGCAGTTGTAACTATATACCGTTTGATTTTCTTTTCCTTTGAGTCTATCCTAAGTCAGCACAATATAAATGAGTCTCTTGAAGCATAATGTTGAAGATACTACTGAAAATGTAGATACAATGGATTGTGATGAAATCACTATGCTTTCAGATTAATAGGAAGACCAAATTGGTGAATCATCTGAAAGGACCTGTACCTATTGTAAAAGCACCAAAACAGAGAGTGGACTGACCGTGAGTGTAGATTTCTTCCATTAGGTGCAAAGTGTTTGGGAGAACTCATAGTTCTGATAAGAAAACACTATATTGCAAACATCGGTTATAAAATGAACACTTACCGTGGTAAATAGTAAAGCAGGAAGATATTCAAGTAACTTAGAAACATCATCAAAGAGCGATAGGTGATGAAATTGCGAAAGTTACAGAAGGTCTGTGTGCAGTATTGCATTCAGTTGCCAAGATAAGAGCTGCTTAAGTAATTGGTGAGATGCCAATTACTGTTTGGCTGCCAAATAGTACAAGTGATGCTCTCTGGGACAAAGCAAATCTGATGGGACAACTCTGTCAAATACAATCACTTATCAAACAATGACAGATATGCCCAAATGCAGAGCAACATTTTTTATTCTGAACACAAAAAGGTCCATAATAGTCACTGGAGGCTCTAAGATGAATTCCCTTTATTAACAGCTTTGCTGACCTTTTAGTATTTGTCAGATATGAGATGAATAAAAGAACCCAAGAAGACAGGTTGACCAGATTTTGTTAACTCTTACAACTAGAATAGCAATTTTATTTTTCAAAAGATATTTTATCAATAATGTCAAGATAAACAATAGTGTACAAGTTATATGATGTATCAGGCTATGCCCAGATGGTGCTAAGGCAGTGGAATACATTGGAACACATGATGTTTCATCCATGTATTCAAGCTGTTGTACTGGAAACAAGATCAATGCAGTATTTTATGCGTGGGGTATGCTCTCAGCACCAGAGGTGTTTTATAAAATTTAAGGAAAGGACCTCATGAAGATCTAAAGATTGTGTCCACATGAAGAGCAAGCAAACCTAAAAGAAAAATACATTTTCTCCACTTTGAGAAGATACTGGCATTGATTGTAAACTTACCATTTTCTGTGGGAACTTGAAGAAAAAGTTCTTCTCTTTGTTGATAAAAGCAATAAAATGAGTAAAACATGCATGAATTGGATTGGCTGTGTAAATTGCCGTATCAATGACATGGATTTCTACTTTGAATGAGCTAAGCATTCCTTTAAGGAAAGCAAACTTCCATTATTCTTCTACATTAAACTGAGAATATGTGCAATGGTTGCAGATCTGAATCCAAAGAACACATACCTCAAATGGATGAATTACATACTTCTATTGATCTGGATGAACCTGTAAAGTGTTAAATGAAAGCATTTTGAAGATTATAAATATTTACTAATAGCTCCACAAATAATTGGCCAAGGAGAATATCTGGGAAGTGGACTAGCTTTAATTTTCATTATCCTAGATATATTCGCTTTAACATACATACTGCAAATGATTTTGTTTAACAAATGACGTTTGTTAAACTAAACTTAGTAATAAAATTTAATTGCATATGATTTTTGAAAGTTATGTCTATTTTAAGATATTTCTAACAGTCATTTTGGGTTATTACATATGCCCCAGTTTTTATTATTTTTCTAGAGATACTTGGAAAATTGAGTACCCTCTTTGTAGAGTATAAAACTTATGATATAAATATTAAATAACTTTTATTAGTGATATTATTTATTTCAACAAATGAGAGAGCTATCATAAAATTTTTCAATGTTTTTGGATTTTTTGTTTTTTACAATTTTGTCTGATAAGTTTGTTGTTAAATTATCTAGCATCCAGTATATTACAATTATGCCTTCATCATAGACTGTAGACACCATTGCAAGTTAAACTTTTGGTTTCATAAATTAGTGTTGTCCAGCACTTTGCTTTTATTCACTCTGAGTTGCTTTGTATTATTATATATATCACCCATTGATATTTTGTAGCACAGATATTTTAAGTTTCAAATCAAAATTTTGGAGTATTTATTTCAATAATTGATTTCTCATTTCTTTTTGTTGTCATTTTTTTAGAAACTTCTCATCTTTGTATTCTTCCTTTCATTTATTTTGCCCTCTTTTTAAAAAGAAATTTATTTTTAAAGGTAATATTATGATCCCTCCAATCAGGTACAACCTCTGGAGTGTACCCATTACCAGATCACCCAATCAGGTATCATCTCTGTACTGCACCCATTACCAGATCACCCATAGTCAACATAGCCTGCTGTGTTTCCTTCCTTTATTTTAGTCTCATTTTTAGTTTATTTTCTTTGATTATTTTCCTTCAATAATATAGTAATTTAAAAATAATTAGGTTTGCATTTAAATAACCAACCATTAATTCTTTGAAAAATATAAATATTTCTAATTTAGTATCTTCAAAAATAAGTTACCTGTGTTTTTGATCCTATGACATTTCATCATTTCAGAGTTATAATTCTATTTATTCCTCTCCCTTTTAAAAACATTTTCCATACATTTTCTTCAAATGTATATTCTCAGCTCACCCCTAAAAAATAACCCTTTCTCCTTGACTTCATTGCAAATGCCTCATCTTGTCCTCGCTACCAGACTTCTCAGAAGAATATTCTTGATATCAGCTATTCACAGTTCTCACCTCCCTCGGCTTCTGCCAAATAACTTTCTTCTTAGCTCCTTGGTGCAGTTTATCAGTCTCTTTTATAAAGCCATGCTCTTACACTAGGTCTTGATATATTGTTTTTGCTTGATCTCATGTCCCTTATCTTCTTTTCCTGCAACCTCTATGGCAAGAGTTACAAATGATATTATGTGTGAATGACTTGCAATGTATATCTCTAGTCCCAGACCTCCCCATGGAAACTCCAGATACCTTTTATAACTGCCTTTTTATCATCTCTAGAATATATCAAAAGGATGTTGAAATCAGTAGGTTTATAAGTGAACTCTTGATTGTGCTCCCTGAACCAACTTACTCTCTCATCCCCTGAATAAAGGGAGACATGACAACCATGAATGATTGATGGGAAATGTGGTTAAAAAAAAATGGCACTGGAGATGGCCAGAGCAGTTGTGACTAAACTTGGAGGACACAGCAAGAACTTTGGATTTTACTTTGACATGCAAAGCCATCTGAAACTTTTGAATAGGGTAGTAGCATTTGTATTTTAAAGAATTTCACTGTTAATGTAGTGGGTGGGCAATAGGAGGGCAGAGGGACCTGTCTTCAAAATCTATTGAAGAGAATTGGATTATAGATATTAGGGCTTTGTTAGAGGGTGGACAAATTTCAATAATTTTTTCAAGGTAAAGCAAACAATATTGTTGCTATATTAGAAGTGGAATGTAAGATAATTATATATAGATTTTGAAAGAAATAGAGAAATATCAGATCTTCATATTAACACATATTTATTTAAAAGTGTATTGCTTTTTGTATTCTGAATTGATGATCATTCATATAATTCTACATCATATGAAGATTTTACATACCAGCTGGATCACAGAAACAGTGAAATGATAAATCTTTTACTGAGGGATTGTTAATGCATCAGTCAGATCTATGCTAACACTTGAGAAATGTTAAGTAAAATTTCACCATAAGTTTTTGTTTCATATTATTCAAAGTTAGAACCAGTCTACAAGAGTAAAATGATCATGGGGAAAGGCAGGAAAAGAGCTAAACTGCTCAAAGAAGATGCTTATTCACAATTTAGTGATATTTTCCTTTGAAGATATTTAAATAAATATAAGTTGAAACAAAAGTAGACAAGTGTCTGATCATATTTTCTGATTCCCCAAACAAAAGTATATCGTTACAGGTTTTATCCATCCTGTTAGGAGACAGCATTTTTTAGAATTTCAATATATAGAACCAGAAATCATCTCAAATGCTACTTAATCTGTAGAAAGTATTTGTAAACCAGTGCCCCCTAGAATAAAAGAGAGCTTTTAATGTGGTAGACCATGATGGAGGGAAGGCAATAAAAGAGAAAGCACAGCTTGAAGTGCAGTATGACTGGGTGACTTACACCTCCCTGCTGAAGGCAGCTGACTTGCAGTTGCGGAACTGCTAATCTGTTCTACTGTTTTTTAATCAGATGTTGGCATTATCTGCCACTAATTGCTTTTTCATTTCCACTTGTAATTATTCCATTGCATGTTTGTAGTGAGAAACTGAAAATGAGGCAGATCACTGAGAAAGAATTAATTGTTAATGAATAATCATCAGTAGGAAGCCAATTTCATTATCTTCAAAGAGGTAGCCAGAGATTAACCACTAACTGTGGTTCTCCTACTTTCTGTGCATGACTGTAAAGTAATCACAAATAATCACGCCCTCCAACTTCATCAATTATTTTCTATTATGTGGATTGATACCCATTTTTGTCTTTGTTGTTTAATGATAATGGCAGTATTCATGCTGGGGAGTGCTAATTGGAAGGTGTTACATTCAGTGGGCTCTAGGCCTAATTATTAGAGCATCTTCTTCATTAGCACATGATCCTACAAGGGTTTCATGGTGGGAGTTACTAATTTTTCCAAGTTACAAGAATATCATATTAAGGAACTTTTGCATGTCCTATGCCAAGTAACACAGACAATAATGTCTGGTCAAAAGTTATGTATCTGAGAACTGAGACTTTCTGTTCAAAAATTTAAACAGGATTTTTGAACCTACTGTAAGTCTTTGGACATGAAGCCCATTCACACAATAGAAACTGGTCTGCCCAGGTCTCTTGAACTTCCACTTCTTTATTTCTACTGTTTGCCAGTGTTTATTCTTCAAGTTGGTTCAAACAGTCCCCTGGGATTTTTGGTGCTCTTGGTGGGATTATTAGTGCTCTTGGTGGGATTATTGCCAGGTTTTAATGGAAGCACTGTGAGCTAAACTTGAAAGTCAGGGTGAAGGGGACTAATGCTTATTTCAATTCTATCTTTTTTAACTTTATGTATATATCATATGCATCATGTATAACTCTTCAAAACTTCTTCACATCTGTTGACTCAATGTTCTTAACAGGGAGTAATATCTGTTACTAACATAACAGTGTGGCCTCCAAATTCCATGTTTACCTGCCTCCTTTACAAGGAACTCTGAATTCTTTAATAGAATATTACAGCTAAATAGGCTGCCCCTCTCATTAGAAAAAGCTTCCTTCTTCCTTGTCATTCCCAACCAAACCAGGTCCTGTTTCTAACTAAGTCCACAGGTAAAGGAAAGCATAACCTGTTTTACTCCCAGGCATATTGGGCTGACCATGGAGATTGCAGGCCATCTCCAGGAAAGGAACTTACAAGAGATAGAAAGAAATCCCTTCCTGGAATCATCTGCAGAAGGCAAAAAATTGAAGGAAAACATAAACAGATGGGACTTCATCAAACTAAAAAGCTTCTGTACTACAAAAGAGGCAAAAGAAAAAACTAAAAGATGCCCAACCGAATGGGAAAAAATCTTTGCCCTCCACATGAGTGACAAGGGATTAATAACACAGATCTACAAGGAACTCACACAGCTAAACAAAAATAAAACAAGATGCCCAATCAAAAAATGGGGAGAACTAAAGAGACACTTCTCCAAAGAGGAGGAGATACAAATGGCTAACAGACACATGAAAAATTGCTCAATATCACCAGTAATCAGAGAAATGCAAATCAAAACCACAATGAGATACCACTTTACACCAGTAAGAATGACCCACATCAAAAAACAGGCAACAACAAGTGCTGGCGTGGATGTGGAGTGGAGAGAAAGGAACACTCTTACATTGCTGGTGGGAATGTAAACTCGTCCAGCCACATGGAAAGCTGTGTGGAGGACCCTCAAACTCATGAAAATGGAATTACCATTTGATCCAGCAGTCGCATTTCTGGGAATCTACCCAAAGGATACCTCAATGTGGGTACAAAAGGACACCTGTGCTCGGATGTTTATTGCAGCACTATTTATAATTGCAAGGACATGGAAACAACCCAAATGCCCCAGAACACAAGAGTGGATGAAAAAGATGTATATATACACAATGGAGTATTACTCATCAATTAAAAATGACAAATTTGATGAATTTATAGATACCTGGATGTACCTAGAAGAAATCATTCTAGCAGAAACAAGCCAGATAGAAAGGGAAAGAAACCAAATGGTTTCACTACTATATGGTCAACCAAATGAAACTACACAAGAGGGGAACGGGGACCAGCTGGAGTGGGCGGGGAGGGGAGATGTTGGGTGACCCCCAGGGACTGAAATGATGTGAAATATATATAAATAAAAAATAAATAAATAGAAAAAAACAAGTGCAATTGTGAGTTAGGCATTGGTAATAGCTCTGTGGACTAGTATAAATTTAACATCTTGGAATCCTGTTCCCTTTTGAGAAACTGTTGTTTCTCAACAGTTATAAAGTTATAAACCTGTTTATAAACATGTTTCCAACAGGTGATAAAGATGAATGAGATATTTGAATTGCTAAGTTTATGGCCTATTACCTAATTAGGGGTTGTCTTGATAAGGAGCAACACTAGAAGAACTTTAAATGGCTTATAATGGGTTAATTTTTTTTTTTTTAATAAATGAAAGTTCCTGAGATCTAACCCCAAATCCTGGAAAGCACTTCCTGAAAAGTCAGTGACTCACAATAGACAGGTATGTTACTGGCTCTAAGATGGTCAAGTGCTTTCACTCTCCAATGAACTGGGGATCCAGGCTCCCTCCATCTGATGATGCTGTCCTCTGAAGACATGGCTTCCTAGATTATTAAGGAAGGAAGAGAATGAGATGGCAGAGGCACACTGACTCTCATGTGCTGTTATGGGAAGGGATGCGTTGTCAATTCACATATTTTTATGCCAAAATTGAATCTTATGGTTCCAATCTAGTGGCTGGGAAATGTGGCCTTTCTGTGTGCTTGGGAAGAAGACATGTATCTGTCATGATGTACAAGGAGTGCAAGTATCAGATTTACTTTAGGAAGGTAGTACTGAGGGTACTTAGAGATGTTTGGAAATAGAGAACAGGCTAGAACCCAGGAAGCTCTTTAGAAGTATGTTATAATCACAGAAGGAAAGAGTTAATAGAAACTTGAGAATTATTTAGAAATTGTGATTAGAAATGTCATAAGAGGGAAAAGAGTAAAATCACTAAATTCCCAGCATGGGGGGGGGGTTTCTATGAAGATATGACCAACATATGAGGATTTAAAGAAAAAACATGGGGGTAAAGCATAGCAGGTATTATTCAAAGTCAAGTGCTGGTAGCTACTATTATGACCAGGGGAAGAATAATTACGGAAAGCAGGAAAATATCCCTAGAGAGACTTGCCTGGCCTGGAAAAGAGGTTAAAATGTCATCTAATGTTTTTTTTTTGTTTGTTTTTTTGTTTTTTTTTTGTTGTTGTTTGTTTTTTTGAGACTAGGTCTCGCTATTTTTACCTGTGGAACCACAGGCTCTCGTTACCCAGGGTACCACAGACTCAAGCAATTCCCAGCCTCAGTTTCCCAGGTAGCTGGAATTACAGGTGCGCACCACCACACCCAGCTATTTTTTTGGATCTAGGTCTCGCTATGGGCCCCAGGCGGGGCTCGAACCACAATCCCTAGCCCCGGCCGCTTCATAGGCTGAAGCTTACAAGCACGAGCCACCATGCCCGGCTAAAATGTCATCTAATCTTAATGGGTATTCTCAATGGTGAGATATCTAAAGCCTCCAGACATGGTGGTGGTGCTGTGTGTCTCTAAATTGTTACTTAGTGAAAATCCTTCTCAGAACTTTTCTCATGAACATTGCAGTGATTCCTCTTTTACACAGTGCCATTTACCCCAGTATAAAATAACTTTACCTCTAAAGGACAATATCACAGGATTCTTGGTTATGTATGGTTAAAAAATAGGTCAAAGGAGATAGTGTACATGTAGATACACCAGCATTTTCACAGTCTCTAGCATTACATTTGATGTGTTATTATTAGCACCACACTCTAACCAGCTAAATATATCAGCCATGTTAGTTGCAGATGAAGAAAGATTGCCAGGGATAAATCTAATAGATTTTCTAGCTTGTCAGTATGTGGCATAAGTTTGGTACCAGTCTTGAATTATTCCTTGATGACTAGATGTAAACTGACATGATAGCATGAAATGCTTTTTTCCCCCATCTAATCATTTATTTATTGATTAATTGTTTGATTACTTTTGAGGTAACATTGGTTTACAACACTGTATATGATTTGGAGGCACAGGCTCATGCCCTTCAGGTATATGTCACCACACCACACCCACCACAAGGCACCATAATCCATTCTGTTCTCTTCCCTCTCAGGTTATCTCAGTTCTACAGTCTGATTTCTCTAGTTTTTTATTGATTAGATTTTATGTGTATTACACATGTAAGTGTAACCATCAGCACTTCTCTTTCTCCTCTGATCCAGTTTGCTTAGAAAATACTTTCTTTTGAACAAGTCATTGTATCCCAGACCTTTATTTATAAGCACTATTTGTCTGACTTCTCACTCTCTAGCTTACCTTATACACATAATACAATTCACCAGGCTAGAACATTCACTTTCACAAGCCCTGCTTTTATATGATGTATCACTGTGGGTTTACTGAAGCTTGGCTGCTGTTTCCAAATGTCTTTCCAAAAGACTTGTTTTGACTTCTGACACGCTTCTCAGTCACTTGGTCCTTGACAAGAGAGGTTTTCTACCTTCCAATCTTCAATCCCACTCTTCAGTTCCAAAAGGGCTGCCAACATGCTATCATAGCAAAAAAAAAATTTTTTTTGGGTGGGGGCAAAGCTAAGTTCAAGCTGGAGGTAATACAAAAGAGGTAGTTACCAACTTGTGGTACCACCTCTATTCTGTTAGAGGCTAGACAAGAGAATGTGTAGTCCTTGAGAGCACATAGCTCCTTCACAAGAAAAAGCACACTAGAAGTCACACCTTGGGAATGTCCATCACTACCAAAAAAGACATAGAAATAGGAATCAATTTTAACACACTTTATCTCTTGGCCTTCTAAGTTAATATATAGTAATGATATTACTATAAAATTTGACTTGTATGGTACTGCATTTTATTCATTAATTCATATATCTGGAATTGTTGTATGGATATGACTATAAAAGACATGTTCCCTATTCGCTGAAATTTCAACTCATATATGTTAATTTTGAATAGTCACATTTCGAATACTTCATAGGTGAGCACCTATGGTAAATGTAGATAGTATTGTCAAATATATATTTTTTTCTGGGATTACAGCCCTTTACTTCACAGTAGAATCACTAATTACATTTTAGAACAGGTTAATGATAAAAGTAGGTAGGCCTACAAGATGGGAAAATAAATCCTGATACAATTAAATTACTGGAATTTCTTTAGAAGCCTTCATTCTGTCAATTTCCTCAGTTATCAGAGTCTTAAAAAGCAGAGATTTCTGGTACTGAACATACTTTCAGTACTTTATGCAAGAGATAGGAACTAAATTCACAATACTAGGTTCAATCTTGTACATTTCTATGAGAAAAATGCAGTTCTGAACCAAACAAAGATTATCAGAGTCTCAGAAATGAAACCATAACAGAGACTGTTCTCAAGTGAAAACTTTACTCCTACATTGCTATTCTCCAATTTTGTCATCTCATATCAATTTTAATACCTTATGTCTCATCAGAGAGCAGTTACACACTGACATGTTCCCTCCTGGTGCAAAATGGCAGCTACTAAAATATAAATCATTGCAGAAAATTGCTCGATTTAGAGCCAATTCTTCTAATCGAAAACAACAGCAATGTTAATTTCGGCTTGAGAATGATGGCTTTGTATGGTGATATAATGGTACAGACTATCACGGTGTCAACTGCAGCAATAAAATATGCTTCAAGTGGGCTACCTTTTTTTTTACATTTAGACTAGAGTGGCTTCTGTCACATTTTTTTTTTTTGGCATAGAAACTGACAAACTATTAAATAAATATTAATCCCTGACAGTCTTCAAAACAGCCATGACCATATCGGGATTTTAAATAACTTCATTAATTGCTTAACTACCTTTCTCCTAAATTCCTAAGGGATCCTTTGATGCTAGTCACTTTGATGAGTTACCAAGTGATTCATGACTTCAACCTGTTATCATGCAAAATACATTTCCAGTTGGAAATCTCTACAGATGGTTTGCCAGAAAGTAACCCTCTGGACTTTAAAGAGGACAGATTTCATTTATGTAGTATATGAAGGAAATAATATGACTTTTTCATATATTAGCAATCGAAAATGGAATAAAATGTCCAAAAATTCAATTTGAGCAATAAGTGATCAAATGGGGGATTCTATTTGAATAGTGAAAGGCCTTCTGGATTATCTATGGGTGAATTACCCATCACGATAGTAATAGCTATTGCTGCTCTTGCTTTCCCATACACTTTCATATCACTTCTCTCCTCCCAAAGTATTCACTGAAAATAGTATTAATCTACACAGACACAATTGACACAATTTTAAAGAATAAGAAAAAATAATTTTTAGATATCTAAGCCTCTGTTTCATTTTAGTTGGAAACTACATATTAGATAATCTTTTTATTATTAAATAATTTACATATAAATTTCACATCTTTGTAATCCCCAGGGTTCACCCCCTTACCCTCCCTGACCATTCCCACCCTCTCCTCCATCGAGTTGTGTACTTCAGCTTGTTTTGACTTTTCCTCATGGCTTTTTGTATTTTTTTCCTTATATCCCATATATTAGTGAAACCATTTGGTTTCTTTTTCTTTTTGATTTGTTTCTGCTAATATGATTTCTTCTAAGTACATTCATGTTATCATAAAATCATCAAATTTCTTGTTTTTAATTGATTAGTAATATTCCATTGTGTATATATACCACATCATTTTCACCCACTCATCTGTTTTGGGACATTTAGGTTGCTTCCATGCCTTTGCAATTATAATAGTTCTGCAGTAAACATTCCAGCACAGGTGTCCCTTTGTACAAGCATTGAGGTCTCCTTTGAATAGATTCTTAAGAGAGCAATTGCTGAGTCAAATGGTAGTTCCATTTTCATTAATTTGAGCATCCTCCACACAGCTTTCCATAGTGGCTCGACCAGTTTACATTCCCACCAGCAGTGAAAGAGTGTTCCTTTTTCTCCACATTGTAGATAATCTTTTAATGGATTTTTAATTTTCTTCTTGAAGTTTATGTTTATCATGCTAACACATATACATAATTTTTAAAAACTCATAATTCAAGGAAAAGTATTTCTGGGGAAACCTTTCTGGTAGCTTTTTTACAGTGTAGGCTGGCTATTCTCTAAGACTAGTACAAAAATGCCATCTTAGAATTTCTGTTGCCACTATTCTTTGTTTAATTAACTGTTTCAATGTCCAAAAAAGCTAAATAGAGGAAGCAGACCAAAAGAAAGTATAGTTTGTAAGCATCTTTTATAGGAATATGTTCTGATGTTGCACTACAGATTAAATGTCCTAATTCCTGGAAGGATAGGTGAAGAATAGTTGTTTTGTTCAAATAATTTTTGTTGTTATTGTTCATTGCCCCTCTCCTTACTGTTACTTTCTTTACCTGGTAGCTTTGATTCTTGAGTCTTTCTGGACTTCTGTGATATGAATCAATTCAATTTCCTAGGTACCATGGATTTTAACTTTCTATCTTCCAAGCATTTATGGCATTGATTTTCATTTTTTTCCTTTTTTATTAGTGATGATTTACTATCACCTTAGAAGAAGTATTAAGGAATAAAACAATGATAAACAGATATGTTCAGTCTGTGTGTTAACTAGATGTTGTTTACTGTCAAATCTTGTCTTTTTGTCAGAGAACTGGGGAGTCAATAAACATTTGATATAAATTGAACAGAATTTATTTCCAACCTGTTTGATAAAAATGTCTAAATTTCTTTTAGATTGTCTCACAACCATTGAAGTTCCATCAAACTCCTAGGAAGCTGCCACATGGAAAGAAAGTGTTGGAGCATGGGGGGAAATCCTCCACTTCTCTGGTTTCTTCTTTAGCTGAATAATTAAAAGAGTTTCAGCTGTGTTAGCAAAGGAGAATCAACCCAGTAAGACATAGAGAAGCTAGAATTATAATGCAGAGCTCTCCCCTTAATGTGAAGAGGCATAAATCCCAAGTTGAAGGGTAAAGCACAGAAGAGAGGGAGACTTTAAATGATGAGGTAATTATTCATCTTTCAGAGTAAAGTGAAATTCTCAGAATGTTTGAAATTCTCAGAATGTTTGTAAATAAACCTTTACCTACATGAACTCTCATTCAGATCATAAAAAGTGGAGCAGTTACTGTTTCTTTGATTAGGGAAAGGGAAGAAGTTTCTACTCAGCTTCTAGGGCATTCATTGCTCTGAGCTCAAAATAATCTACATGGCAGAGGGTTGCATCTTGAGACCAGTTCTCAGAATTTTCATGTAGTTAGGATTCAGGTGCCTTTAAAAGAAAGAAGTCTGTTATTGGGAGAGGCTTTGGACCATCAGTCCCCCTTTCTACCTAAAGAAGTTCAGTTTTTAGCTGTTCCTAATATGACATTTTGTATAATATTTTAATTGAACAGTTTCAAATATTCACAGTATTTGCAATTTGTTGCATTTCTATGTATTTATAACAATCTAGCAGAAGAAAAATTAAGAAAACATTACTATTTACAATTTCATTAAAAAGTACAGGTTAAAATACTTTGAAATAAATTTAATCAAGGAAATGAAGGACCTTACACTGAAAACATCAAAAAAAGGACTCCAAAGGATATATAAATATATGAAAAGATATTCTATATTCATTCATAAGTTAGAAGAAATAATATTGTCAAAATGCCCATTTTGTCCAAAATGTCCACTACCCAAAGCCATCTACAGATATATTATAAGCATTATCAAAGTTTCAAAGGCATTTTTCAAATTATTAGAATAATGCTAAATTTTTTTATTTACTCACAAAATAGCCAAAGTAATCTTAGGAGAGAATAGCAAAGCTGGAGAAATCATTGCCTAGTTTCAAACGATGCTGCAAATTTATAATCATGAAAAAAGTAGGATATTGTCATAAATATATACATAAATTAATCAAATAGAATTTAGAGCCCATAAATTATCCTTTACATATATGCTAAATTAATTTATAATAAAGGAATAAAAATATGCAATGGGAAATGATGTCATCAATAAATAGTTTGGAAAACTAGACAGTCACATGTAAAAGGATACCGCATTATAACTAATTTTTAAAAAAATCTTTGAAGTATGAGAAAGTATGCAGGCATAACAAATGTAAATGAATTGGTTTGAACTATACCACAAGTCAGTTTTGCAGCCAAAAACCAAAACACAATTTAAATTCTGATTATGACATTTTTATCCAGCCATGTTAATGTCAAACTGTGGCTTTACCCAAAGCCACATAAACATTAGCTATTTACAACTGATGTATGACCGTTAAAGGAAGTTGTATATTTTGGTTTTCCTGGTTTGTATGCTGTGTGGTGCTTTTTCACTTGGGGAACTATATTGTGGTCTCACCCCTCAAAGCAACCATTTATTCAAACCCATGAGAGCTTCAATGCAAGTGTTCTAATGGCTGACTGACTAAGCATTTTGGAGAATCAACTGCCTTTATCATTAATTTTTGAAAGGACTTAGAGTCTACAAATAGGAAGTAAAGGAAATATGGCTAGCCAGATAAAATAGAAATTGATTTTTGGAATTAAGATTTCACCATGTGTTCTAACAATATAGATTGGTGCTAAAGAATTTGATGAAAATATAAAGAAAACAATGTCTTTTGTGGACAAATTACTAGATGAGTAAGTTCAGGATACAGCTCTTTAGTCATTAGCAAGTATTGATTATATTCCAGGAATTGGACTTTTCAAGGTACTTGTATATTTTAAAATAATTAAGTGTACTTTTTGTCATTTAGATAGAAGGATGTGGTACTAGATAGCAATAAACAATATAAATATAAACATAATATTGCAATATAATATTGCAGAGCAGTGTAGAGAAAAAACAATTACAAGTAAAGGATAAAGAAGAGGAAAATTTATAAGCAGATAAAACTTGATTCTTTCTGAACCTCAGATATGTAACTGATTTCTTTGAACACAAAAGCAAAGGGGAAGAAAACAAGCCATTAGCCATAATTTTTACAATAAGCAGTTTTTGTTTCCAATATCCTTAGTACCGATTTCTTTCTTTTTAAAAAAAATAATATATATTTTTATTGAATAAATTTTGTTTACATTTGCCTATTCTACCCTTCCCCACCACACCTCCCCCCTCCCATCTCTCCATCTCTTCTTTCACTGCCATTTATTGTTTAATTTTTAGTCCCTTGGGTTCTTCCTCTTCTTTCCTGTAGCAATGTCCTTTTGTCCAGTGTGGACGTGGTTTCCTGGGACACAGTGGCCTGTGCTTAGTTTTTCAAGTGTCTTTTTGCTGCTGGCCACCAGTTCACACATGATTGTGTTCTTTCAGTCCCTCCTCCTCCTTTCTGGTTGGCTGCTCTGACCCATCTTTTGTCATATTTGCTCTTTCTTTGTTTTGTAGTTTTGGTTGCTGGTGTTGGGAGTGTTTCTCCTGGCCAAAGTTTGTGCACCCATTTTTTTGGATCGAGATAGGCCCTGGCAGATGGTTGGTCCAGTTTGTTGTGGGGCCACTGCCCGTATCTGTGGTTTTCCTCACCCCCTAAGGTAGGAGGGTCCTTTGATCATGTTGAAGGCCTCTCTGAACAGGAAATTCTGTTCCCATCATTATAGATATCAGTGGTTGTATTTCTGAGGTAGTTTATCCTA
Source organism: Uropsilus gracilis (assembly GCA_004024945.1). NCBI lineage: Eukaryota > Metazoa > Chordata > Mammalia > Eulipotyphla > Talpidae > Uropsilus > Uropsilus gracilis. The sequence goes on along the minus strand of PVHY01005377.1, from coordinate 48,817 downwards.
TAATCAGTCTTATAGTCCAGTATCCCATGGATCTGACATGTTCATTGTCCAGAATACTTTGTTTTTCACCTCTGTATTTGTGTGCAACTGCCATTGAATCACTTATTTAGTGGCTTCTGGTGAGGGTTGACTGGATTTGGAGAAGACCAGAGGGAATAACCCCTACCACCCACTACTTCCCCCCACTAATCACCTCCCCCCCCCACAGCCTGTGAGTCAGGGGTGGGGGGGAGGCTCTGTGTTCAGCAGCATGGCTGAACAGGGTGTGTGGGCAGGGCTAACCCTGCCTCCCCTGCCCATTTTGTGGTATAGTGCCCAGAGGGTGCCCCCAACTGCTCTCCGCCACCCTGGCAGGTGGTGGGGGTCCCCTACCTTCTGTTCCCCAAACCCCAAAAGGAGCATGGCAGGCTGGGTGGCTGAGGGCTCTGTGGCCAGCACCATGGCTGAACCAGGTGTGTGGGTGTGGCTGTCAGATTTCTGATACTAAAAATGTGTCTGAGGCTCAAGAAGAAAATCATTTGTAAAATAAGTGTAAACAATTTTTGTGTATCAGATTGTATTTTAGGATGTAAGAAGCATACTTTTTTTTAAAAAAAGAGGGCACTGGATATATCACATGCATAGCATTTCTACAGCATGTCTAAAAAATGTATTCACCATCATCTCATTCAGTATGCTCACTGTCCAATATTTCCTAATGCTAATAATCTGCATTATCATCCTCCAAATTGCCAATCAGCAACATAGCCTTCATTCTTGATTAGTATCACCCTTTCAGTCTTGATTTCCATCAGTCTCTAAATTTAATGTTTCTGGAAAAGTTTGTAAATCCTCACTTTTTTTCCTTTTCCACTGCTCCCACCTTCTCTAGTCCTCTGAAATATCCCTGAATTACAAATTTGCGTGATCATTACTACTTTAAAACTGCTTGGTGACTTCCTAGCTTGCTAAGGATAAACTCAAAACTTTTAGAATGATTTACCAACCCTAACTTAACTTAGGCCTTGTTTACAAGTTTATTGTTTTGAGTAGAGATGGCATCTCTTTGACATTGGATTATACCCCTAGCATACAGCATTCTATCTGACCCTTAATGAACAGCAACTGAGTAACTTAATAGCAGACATTTTATATATTCTATAAAATTCTGTTTAAAAAGAAGCAAAAACTATCCTGGCGTTGAGACACTTTGACCACACTAAACCTCCCTAATACTATTTGTAGCTAGTATTGAATCTGATAGCTCTTCAGCATTGTTCAAGCTGGGCTTTCTTTAATAACAGACTTTAATTTAGACAAATTGAAACTGATGATAGCTAGCATTTATTAAGTCCATACTATCTGTTAGGTGCTAGATTAAATTCTTTAAAATATTATTCAATTTTAGTTACTGAATCCAAGTACAAAGCATGTATCCACTTCTATTTTATTTCCACTGAGTATGATTTACAAATAAAACTATAAGATAAAGTCAAAATCTGATTTGACACGCACTCACACACCTATGTATATACACACGTGAAAGGATCCCCCTGTTGAGTTGATTAATACTCTAGCAGCTCATAATTTCACATATTTATGTTTGTTTTTAAGTGAGGATATTTAAGGTTTTCTCTGAGCAAACTTTGGTTATACAACACAGAGTTATCAACCATAGTTATCATATTAAACATCTGACCTTAATTCATTTTACAGATGAAATTCTGTACCCTTTACTAACCTTTTTCTATTTCACCATCCCTGACTTGCCTCCAGTCTCTAGAAACTAGTCTACTCTTGATCACTTTCTTTCTGAATTACCCTCAGCGGAAACTATTCCATGTGTAGCTGTACATGTGCTGTATCTTTGGCAGGAGGGCATTCAGGAACCTCCTGTGTCCTTAGCCACTCCTTTGCTCCTTTCTATTTCTTCTGTCATAATGTGGTCTAAGTCACCACTGTTTCTTTCTTCATTTAATTTTAGCCAGGTTTATGAGGGTAATTAAATTCACATATTCAGTTCCACAGTTTGATGAATTTGGGGAATATAAACAGTTGTGTAACCACTATGAAAATTGGGATGCAGTACATGTTTATAACCCTAGGAAGTTCTTTCATGCTCCTTTCTAGTCAATCTTGTTCTATCTAGCTGTTGTCAATATCTGATCTAGTTTCTAATCCTTAAGTTTTGTCTTTGCAAGATTCTCATGTAAAAATCTTAAAGTGTGAAGTCTTTTGTACTAAGTAGTTGGTGAGCACAGTGATTATGAGATTATGTATGTTGGTGCATGTGTCCATAGTTTGTTCCTTGATAGTGTTGGGTAATGTTTTACCGCAATACTGCAACTTCACCCCCTTTTTGCCAATTAATAGACAGATGGCTTATTTTTTAACTTTTTGGCTACTACAAAAAAGATGTTTTAAACATTCTCATACAGGTCTTAGGGTAGACGGATGTTTTCTTTTGAGTGAATATCCAAAAGTCAAATCACTGACTCATATGGTAGGTGTATATTGAACTATGCAAGAAACTATCAAAAATTTTCCCAATGTTTCTGTGCCATTCTATGTATGTGTGGGTATTCTACTTGCTCTGTATCGTTGTCAATAATTGGCATTTCCATTGTTTTAAATATTAGCTAATAAAGCAGATGTATAATAGTATCTCATGCTTTTAACTCAAAATTATGAAGTTAAGAAATTTTTCATTTGCTTATTTTACTACCCATAGTTATTGTCTGTGAGGTGTCTCTTCAAATGTTTTGTCAGATTTCAGAAACTTGTGTTAATCACTTCTTTCTTTTGTGTTACAAGAATTATTAATATATCCAAAATTTCTCTAAGAGGTCAGTGTTTTGCTAGCAGTACTTGACTTATCAAGGTGTCTCTGAGTAGTAGTGTTCCATTTTGGTCAAGTATGGTTTATCATATTTTTTTATGATTCAAATTGTACTAGCTAAGAAATCTAAGGTCATAGAGTTTTACTAAGTTTTACAGAACTAGGATATTTTTTTGCCTATGATGTGAGATAATACTAGAAATTATTAATTTTTCATATAGTGATTTTTTCTTTTTTCTTTTTCTTTCTTTTTTAAAAAAATCTTGTCTGCTTTGTAGGAACTCATAAAAGTCTTAATATCTATATGCTACCATAAGCTCTCATTTATTTGGTTTTATGGTAGGTATAGGCCAGGATTGACCTTTATTGACTTTATCCGTGACATTATAAGTAACTGATTTTGGAGGTCACAGACTAGTCATTATTTAGATGTACTGTGACTATGTTGTTTGTGCCAAATATATGATCAATGTATTCTAAGCAAGATGATGCTGGCAATCTGATAACAAATCAGATCTAGATATTGTAGCCTTTGATCTTGAATACTCACTGTAGATAACTTTGGAAATACTTTCACAACCTTCCCTATAGAAGGTTGTCCATTGTTCTAATAATATATGAAGAATAATAACATACAAATAAGTTATCTTTCCACTTTGTAGCATGTACCTTTTTCAAACTTCCAAGATACTAACAAAGATGAGTAATAATTGTTTGGCATATATTTGCTTTTATTTTTGAGGATTCTAGTGCAGATGTTAAGATAGCATATACAGAATTTAGTCTGATTTTAAGAGTCCTCAGAAAACTAGAATATCCCTTTTAGCTGGAAATCTGTTTGGTTTCCTGTTTCCTCCTCCTGTAAATTTCCTCTCTAATTTTTCTCCGTTTACTCTACATGGATTATATAGACTTGATTTAAGTTGCACCAACTTGCACAGGCATACCTACCCTAGAGAAAAGTTGACTCTTAATGTTCTACTCACCATTAATGTTCTTTTTTCATTTGGGGTTTTAATTTGGATGTGTTCCAAATTACTATTTATTCTGATAGAAACACAACTAATTACACAAAGCATCTCAAAGGAATGGAAACATGATTCAGAGCTTCCTCCTTGTGGAGGCCTAATACTTAGTGGCAGTTAAGTAACTCGTTCCCCCCCCCCCCTTATGCTATGCTGTTAAAACTGTTGCTACCTCATATTTATCTACTGTTGAACAAACCTTAGATTCCAGAAAATATGGAAAGTTCTCGATCCTTCAGATGGGTCTTAAATTTAACCAACTAGGAAAGTTAAAACAAGCGAATTGACTACTGCTAATGTTGTAAAACAAGTCACTAGTAGAATCATGCTACTATCAGAGTATGTAAATCAAGGTATAAACTTGTTTTGCTTTATTCTGATGCTCCATAGTGTTTGTTACTGGTCTCTAATCTTGTTTCCTTATTTACATTACTACAGATAGAGTTCATTAATTGCCCCAGATCTTTTCCTTCCTCAGAGCCACATTCTTTGCTGTGTGGTTTTGTCATTTTTCTATCAACACATGAAGTGTTTCCCTACCCTTTTGATTCTGAGTTCAGGCATGTGACTGATCTTGACCAATGAGCTATTAGTAAATGTGATGTCAACAGAGATTTGAAGAGGCTCTTCTGAGGTTTAGTGTATTCTCTTGTGTGTTAGTCATTGTCATGGAAGTTCAGGCCCTGTGTAGCCTGCTGATTTCAAGGTGAGGGTTTGTGACACATGAAGCTGATCTGTCAACACCGGGCTGGATTCAGAACCATTTAGAAATAACATACATAAGCTGAACCATACACATTACAGATATTTATTATATGAACACTGGGGTTGATGGCTTTTTATTACTCATGTTGTCTAGAACTCAGTAGGGGTTGTGTGTTGTGTGTATGATGGTTTTGTGGAAAAAGATGATTTGTAAATAATTTCTTTCATTTTCTTTGCTTTCTGAGTTATCAAGCTAATGACCACAATTAAATGTCTCAATTTCTAAAGGTAAGGCCAGCACTCTTGAATTAATTGATAATTTTCACATCCTTCTTCACACCTTCCTCCTCAACTCTTCATAGACAACTTCCACAATGCTGTCCCATTCCCAACATGGTTGGCATTTAGTAACTCAGGAAGTATTTCTGTTGGTAAGAATTTCTGTTATAAGGAGTGAATTGCAGACCATAAATGAGAATTGAATGAATTATTTTGCACTCTAACATGAGCAATAGCATTTAGTTTCAAACAAATTCTAGAGCAAATTATGGAGTGAATGATTTTTAATCTTATCTTCTGCTATATAAATATCTTCTCTCTCTTCTCTATTAAACTCTATTCTAAAAATTTATCTAAATTACAGTTAAAGGAAAAAATGAAGATAGGTTTACCTCTCTTGAGAAGACTTCCATAGTAGCATTCATATATTCTCACATTCTATAATTTGGATAATCAGTGTGCTTGACTTCATTAAAAGTTTGGGGGATGGAGTGGTAACCAAGGAAGATGTATCATTTTTCTTCAGGGAACTCCTCATTATTTAGAGGTAGGGGCAAGTGGACATAGACAGACCCTGAACGAGAATTGCACATCTTTGAAAAAGTAGAAGTAATGGCTGTGATGCTGTGTATGGCAAGAGCTAATATAAAGAGGCAGGGAATTCCCCTCGGGAAATGATACTTATATTTGAATAAAATGCCATTTGTCCAAAATGTATGTGAAAATCATTCTTGGGAGGGTATCTATTTACATAAATACCTGGAGGAGAAAAGATAATATTTTGTTCAGGAACCAAAGGTGGAGTGAGAAGAAAGAGGAGATGATTTTGATAAGTTAAGTTGTCTTCAAAGTTTTGTCTGTCAAAATAATATCTTCAAGGATGTTTGGGTCCCTTGGGAGGCTTGCTAAAGAAGCAGATTCTGGTCCTTCCCCTGTTTTGCATGGTCAGAATCTCCAGTCAGAGCCTCTGAACTGCATTTTAGCAGGTCCATTGAGCAATACTTATGCTCATTAAACTTTGAATACAAAATCTCAGAATACTGTCAGGTGTCTGCAATAGGTAAAGGGTATATTTGGGAGGGAATGTGTAATATTTCTGGAGCTGTTAAAGTAATGCCATGTAGGGTAAGATCCTCTCCTTTTAGGAGCTCTGGTCCATACCATGCTGACACACCAGGAGTCTTGCAGTATCCTGTTCTGCACCAGCATAGTCAATGTGAAAATATCAAATAAAATTTACACTTTATTTCCTAACATAATAACTCTTGAGAAGCTCTTTGGATCATATAACAATAACTATCAATGTTCCCTTAAAAGAGCCCCATTGAACTTTTTCTTTTCTTTTTTCTTTTATTTGTATTTAAATTTTAAATATTTTATTTATTTTTTAATAAACAATTTACATATATATATATATATTTCACATCATTGTAATCCCTGGATATCACCTACCACCTCCCCTCCCTGGTCGCTCCAGCTGGTTCCCTCCTCCCTAGTTGTGTACTTTCATTTGGTTGTCCATATATTAGTGAAACCATTTGGTTTCTGTCTTTTTCTTTCTGACTTGTTTCTGCTAAGGACTTTTTATTTTCTAAATGAAACAAAATAATTGGCACTTTTAAAGGATGCATATTTGTTAATACAAACTAAAATACAATAAAATAAAAATACAACTAACAAATAATTGTTTTTAAATACAAATAATTCAACACATCTCCAATAGTGGGCCCCAAAGAATTTATCTTGGCTCTATATTTGAAATTCTGTAAGTGAATGTGTATATGTAAGTCAAATTAATATGTTAAGCTATATATGTTTGTCACATTTATAACTCCCAGTATTAACTTATATTTTGACTGAATGAGTAATTCTGGGTCCCAAACTCATTAGATAAGAAATCTTTCATTTTTTTAAAGATTGGGATTAGCTCTAAAAAGCTGGAATAATATTTATGCCCTCATGTAGGATGAAGTCCTTGTAGTCTGAAGAACACTATACCTTTGTTACCTATTACTGCAATTTGTGGTTGCAATAGAAAGAATGTTGTGAAACAGGAATCTTTTTATTTTTACTGAAAATGTGTTGTTTCTTTGATTCGTTTATCCTACATGCAAAGCCTGAAAATAATTTCTGTCTAGAGAAACCTGAGTTTGAGTTTATGGATGCATTTAAGAAGGGAATTCTTGCTTTTTTTTTTTTTTTTTTTTTTTTTTTTTTTTTTTTTTTTTTTTTTTTTTTTTTTTTTTTTTTTTTTTTTTTTTTTGCTCTCTGATCATAATGGTAGGTAGAACAAAAATGGGGAACTTTGCAAATGTCTGTGCCCTCTACTCTTGCCATCCTAGAGCCCCTAATTAAAACAAGTTGTGTTTCCTTTTTGACTAAGCCAAGGCCTTTCTCATAAGTCCACTATAACCTGAGAAAAGAATGTCAGCTAGTAGTGCTTGAAGTTTGAGTCTTTAGATTCAGCTTATTAGCTAATGCAACAAAAGAACATTCATGAACATATTATGAGAAAAGCAAATAATCAGGTATTGTTTCTGCTATTTTTTTGTGTGGCTATTCTGGTAATTATTTGAATATGGCTCTGAAATCATTTACTTGATCTACTCCTATATTTTCTATTTATCAGGTTCTGTATTCTTAACCATTACCATATAATAATATATGTATTAACAATTCCAGGTGTCAGACATGTGCTAGTATTATGTGTGTATGCATCTGATTTTGCTAAATATCCCACAGTAAATGCATAAGTGGATGTGCTGGGCATATCTGCAATGCTATATTTAATATCCCATACACAATTTGTTTAGCATTAAATTAACTGTCCAGCAGAATTAACTAGAGAAAATACATATCATCTATGATGCTTTGTGAATAATTGACTAGCCACACAGGTGCATAAGATTTCAGATGAGATTTCCTTCCTTTTGTGGGAAAAATATATCATTAAAAGTTTGAAAGGGAAAAAATCCAGGGATTCCTTGTTGTTATTATAACAAAATTTTATGCACAGTTTCTTATATAACCAAAGGTTTTTAAATTCCTTGCCATTGTTCGATGTCAACCATTGTTCGATGTCACCCTGAGAAAGTAGAATTTCATTATTTATTCCTTTAAGTCATTGTTAAAGATTAAATAAAACTGGTTCTGCCTTTTTTGTTCTGGGCACAGTAGGCAGCCAGATGCAAGACTCTAGTCATCACAGCTCCAAGCCCTTCACCTTCACCTTGAGGCAGTGATCACAGTAGGGATGGAATAGCTCACATAATGATTTACCGTACCTTTGCTACTCCCAATAAATTATAAACTGCAAGTAGTCAAGATTCATGGCAGAAATTCAGCCCATACATTGGCCCAGCATGAAGCAGGTGCTCATTGCTTGTTTTCTAAATTAGAAGATGGATGGATGGATGGATGGATGGATGGATGGATGGATGGATGGATGGATGGATGGATGGATGGACGGATGGATGGACAACAGAGTAGCAAAATCTGTCTTTTCCTCCAGTTACTACTCTTTTGGCTTTTGTAGCATTGTTGTGCATAATAAGGGCACTGTATGAAGACAGAGGGGACCTAGGTAATAAATGCCCATGCAATCTATAGTCAGTTCCTCCCCCTCTAACTTTATGAGTCAGATGTCATGCTACTGTGGACCTGTGCACCTGGGAAAGTAATTTATTCTGAGACTAGCAAAAGTTTTAGCATGCCACCAAAAAAACTGCTGCTTTCATACATGACCAAGGTCATGCTCACAAACTATTCATGTAGCACACACTCAGATCCTTTCATGAAGAAAAATATTGTGGAAAACTATACTGTTTCAAGTCCATCCATAACCTTCTGAAGCTAACCTTGGAGAAGAAAATCAGGTACTTTATATAATTCTCTTTAGTGGCTCTGTCAGAGGCAGATTGTATGATGGATAGAATACAATTTTAGTAGCAATTTTGATTTCAATGTTTTATTTTAATTATACCATATCAACATAATAACTTACCACAAACAGTGCAGTTATAAAATAAATCATTAGAAATATGCATAACATAAGAAATCAGTAAAGGAAAAAGGTGCAAAGGAAGCTGACTCAGGGAATTTAGCAAAGTAAAAGTAGATAAAAATGAGTAGTAATTTCTGTTTATAGAAATGAATGTTAAAAATGATTGTTATAGTAAAAATATTATTGAAGACAATACTCAAGTCTGAAGATAGAATGTGGGCTCAAAAATATATTAAAAATCAAAAATTAAGGCAAAATACCTAATAATTGGTAATACTAAGTGAATAATATAGAAAAATTTCATGTTTATTATGATTTGGTATAATGGTAATGGCAAAATAATTTGAGATGGTAGAGGGAAAAATAGATCAGTTGTAATTTTAACTTAATTTCAATTTTTATTTTATAATTTTCAATTGTAATTTTATAATCAGTTAATCAGTTATATTTTTATAAATCAACAAGTATTTGGAGCCTTACCCACTTGGCCTAACTGGATTATCACATTAACCTTTAACATGTCCCTCCCACCATCTTGTTCTTCCCACTTGTTCATCACAGAATTTTCCTGATTCTGTCCTTGTGTCATCTCCTCATTCAAGCCTGAATATCACGTAGGGTTCTTGACTGTCAGCTGTTCTCCTTGATAACTAGCTGTAAGTATATTTTTCCCTCTTTGCTGCCATAGAATTTTTATCAGGCACCTCTTTTAATTTATGACTCTTAGAGCTTTCTACTTTGTATTGCAGTGACTGTGTACAGTTTTACAACTTCTTTACTAGAGTGTATACTTTTGAGAATGAAATACTTCTTTATATAATCCACAGAGATGATGGAATATCCAACACACAGCAGGTGTGCAGTCAATAAATGCAAACTGTACATGATTTTTCAAGAAAAATCTTTGTACGTAAGATCCCAGAGCAGATCTTTCTCAAGCCCACTTCTCTGCTTTTCTAAATGTGGTAATAAGGCTGCTCAACTTAGTTCTTCATCAAGCTTTCCGTGACTCACAACTTAAAAATGATCTCTAACACAAACTCATGTATTCAGTCAACATCTAAAATATCTGAGTCACTATGTCCAGCATCTGATATACCGTGAGCTTCCAACATGTGGTTAGTCATGATTTTTATTTTCTCAACTTACCTCACCCAAGACTGGGAACTCTTTGAGAATGAGTATCACATTTTATACATAGTATTACTGTCAATAAGTACTTATTCTATATCTAGTAACTTTGTCAATAATACTTACAAGCTTCTAATTTGTTCCTGAATCATCCTAAGTAACTAGAACAAAAACTATTTTGTACATAGTAGTTACTCAATAAATATTTATAGAATGTGATTGAATATGTATTCAGTAAGAGCTCATTTTTTTTCTTAGTGAGAATGTGACTCTTTTGTCAGTGGATTTCAGGAACTGATTTCTTGACTATGAAAAGTGAAAGCAGTGGCAGACCTGCCATATCTTTGCATAACAGGCAGGTTAAATGGATTGTTTTTGCAGTCATAGTCTTCCATTATCCTCATTGCATTTTATCTTTGGTGTACTTTCTTTAAGAGTTACATGCCAAGTCAGAGAGACTTCTACCTGGAAATGCTCATTCATTAGCAGTTATGCTATTTCTCTCTCAGCAAGTGACCTTTTCCTCTGACAGTACTGAGAAGGTATATGCAGAGTATGTTAATATATAGTATGTCAGTATAGCTTTTATTTAATATTAATTTTATTAAAACTTATATGCATATATTTAAAAGCTTTATTTTTCCTTAAATTAAAAATAAAATCAACCTGTTGAACCCTGGCCATATGACTAGGTAGAAAAATCTTTCTTTACTAACACTAATTTGGGGTGCGGTAAGGCATCAGATGAATTTTTTTGTGTGTCTTAAAGATTATTTCAAAGTTTAATATAATGGAAAAGTGACAATCTTATCTTAGTTTTTCAAATATTTATTAATGTTATTCTCAAAAAAATGTACACTATTAGTCATTTTCATGGTGCATTTTATTCAACTTCTTAAGAATCACCTTTCAAATGAATTTTTTAAAGAAAAGGTTTTCACAATTTCTGACTTCTAGGTTGGTTGAAGTTTTTGCAAATAAATTATTGCAATCTAAATATCCTGAAAATTAGATTATGACATTAAGATATAACAACTAGTAGCAGAAGATTTTAAATTAATGAAATGTATGTAAATTAATTGAAAAAGAAGCAAAATGACTAGTTGATATTCAACATGACTTTCTAAAAATAGTTACTGGATTTTTATTCATATTATGATTTGACCTTTTTCTATAGGAAAAGGAAATTTATGTGATCTAATAATGAGAAATATATTTTGGAAAAATATATGTGTACATTTATTACTACGTCTAATCCTAGTGACAAATATCCTTTGTGGAAGGAAATGAGAAATAACTATAACTGTTAGATGTGCACTATTTTTGCCTTGAAAACTTAAAAAAAGTCTAATAGATTAAAATTTAAGTCATATGTCTGATTAGTGACATTTCTAATGCACTAAGCTCACAAAAAATGTTTTTACCTCATTTCAGCTGCCAAATTAAGGCTCCCTAATAAAAGACTGAATTACTCTTTATTCCAAGTCTACCTTTGTAGGATATCTTTTTTTTACAGGCACACTAGACTTATTCTAACCATAGATCATTTTTCTCTCTTTGAGAGAGAAAATTACATTACAACCTCTTTGAGGTAGTAGGGGAGCAAAAATTTGCCAGGCAAAAACATGTCTTTGACTAGAGGTTAATTTCATGGGAGGGGCTCGGAAGATTAGATGGAAGTTGCTTTTGATGTTTATATCTAAACTAACCTATGTAAATTTAGTCTAGTAAATCTTAGTCTAATGCCCCTACCTCTTTTACTTGGATAGAACCCAAATACTATTGTTTTTCCTAGTAAACCTTGACTCCCCCTTTCTTTTCCTAAACTGACTTATTATTCTTTAAGCCATTTAAGATGGCATCTAAGTGATGTCAGCAAGTTACTCAGTCCTGTATACAGGAGGAGTTCATATTGTTATTATTAATCTTCTGTGTGCCTATTTCTCTTAATCTGTCTGATTTTTATTTCGATCTAGAAGAGCTCAAATGAGTTGATTTCCTCTGCAATCCTCAAAAGTTCAAATATGTAGTTTTTGTAATAGTATTAACCTTTTCTTCTTAGTTTCATTGCGCTAAACTCCTCATTCTTGAGCTCTCAGTTTTTATGTCACTTGACCAGGGAATTTAAGACCAGCCAATTAAATGTACTTAATCACAGAAATACCATTGTTCATATTTGACTTCTTACTGGTTGATAAGTTCTTGAAGGCAGTAGCCATCTGCTCATTGGCATTATTACTTGTTATGTAACCATTGCAAATACAAATCTAGGGAAAACAAGTCACCAGTCACTGTTCCCTTCTAAGGTTCACAAAATGACCACTCATTTCCACCTCCTCCCAGCAGTACCCTTAGTCAGGACATCATGGGAAGTATAACACCAAGGCAGTATGCAGGTGTCACTCCCTCTGACTTAGGTACTATCTGGATGTCAGGCTATGCAGGCAGCCCAACTGTTCATCTACAATAAATATAATTGAATAATTATATCTCTAAATTTCCACTGAGATGGGAATCATTCTTTTTTCTTAATTTTATTTAGTTAATAGTATCAGCACACAAACCTTGACGGATTCTTTAAATTCCAAGAATTAACCCTCTTTTTAGAAACTGCATGGCAAGCGTCCAACTACTGAGATAATTTCTTTAGTTGCTTTATATTTGCTTCACTGACACAGCACTGACTGATATCGCTAGTAGTGTGAGCCTACTGAAAGAAAGTCACAAACTCAGCTTCTCACTTTTCAAGCCTGGAAGAAAGGAAGCCCTTTACCCATTTGGCTTAGTAAGAAGAGCCAAACTATAAAGGGACTTCAGTTTTCTTTATATGCTGTAGTCATTGTGAATTTCCTCCTTTAGATAATTGTAATTGAAGTTTGGATCTCAAAAGTGCTAATTTCCAATGGAACAGAAAGGTTTCATTTATAACTCAAGTCAAATACATATACCAACAATATAAATCCACATTACAATAATTTAAGTGTGCATTTCAGTTGGCAATAAAAGGTTAGAGGGATACAAACCACTTGGCAGGATTTGGGTGATTGGTGGCGAAGACCCAGAGTTGTCCCTAGATTCTGGGCAGCCCTCCGTTCATGTGGAGGAGTGAGCCACCTCTCAGAGCAAAGCATGAGTCTGTGAGCATATCAGATTGACCTAATTGACCTAATTGGTGTCCATATTTGCATCAACTTTTAGAGGCAAGTTACTAGATCCAGGTGTTAATTTCAGTAGGAATCTTAGTATAGCCTGGTTTATACCTGTCCTTTCTCTTCATGTTACCACTGGTTGATATTTAATTAGCAACCTAAGTGACTTTGTCTCAGTTGCCCTGCTCAGGATCAGTCAAGCTCAATCCTATCAACACATATAACAAACACAGACCTTTCTACCCTTCATGTTAGTAGCTTTTCTTGAAAATTATATAAAATTCTGTCTTTAAGTCCTCTCTTCCCCCAAACATAATCTATGCAGAAGCTCAAATGGATTAATATTTATGTTTAATTATAAACATTTGGAAAAGAGTATATGTCACAATGGACATAATTGATATTGTTTTAACTTAAACTCTAGAAAATGAAGTTCTCAAATTTTACATGTGTATATTCATTTTAAGTCATTGAATTTTTCATTCACAAGTTAAAATTCAGAAAGGATAGGTACTCAAAAAAAGAAAATGAAAAAAAAATAAACTTTTGTATTGCCATCAGAGCTACAGAATGACTTTTATTTTTTCTGTTCAAATCTCTATACAACCTAAACAACTGATTAGAACAGTAAGAAAATAAAATTTAATTATTTTACCCATATAATATTGAACAATTTCTAGAAATTTTCCCCCACCAAAGAGACAGAAGTTTCTGGTTACTTAAAATAAAGCTCTATTATGAAAAAATTATTCCTGTTACAAGGATATCTTTGGTTTATCAAGTACCACTGAAGCTATTTCTCTTTGAGTGACTTTAGGAAATAAAAGATATGTGGATTTAGGTTCTCTGGTCTCTAATCTTGATCTGAACAATAGTTGGCAAATGCTCCAGTAAAAAGCAATCATTTCTTTTTTGTAGCATCTGAAAAGGTCTCTGAAAAAACTTAAAAAGAAAATTCCACTTTCTTCTTTAAGTGTAATATATAAAGCATTCTGTGTAAATCCACCTTAAAACTCAGTTAAAGGCCTTAGTTCTAAGAAGAAATTTTGGATTCTAGTATATCTTATGGAATAGCTTCTCCCCAGTTTTCCCCCGAACTGTGTTTCTGGAATTTGTATAATGAAATACATAAATGTATTCAGTTTAAAAAGAGAATGACCAGGAAGATTATGTCAAGAGAGACCATTCACACAAGGCTTTATAAAAGGGTGGCCTTCAGTTGGAGAAAATTGTCTTTGTTTAGTCTTATTCTAATCATTATGAAGGTTTTCTGAAGACTGAATTTTTACCTACTTTGCAGGCAACAGTTCATTAAAGAACATAGTCTGTAGGTCACTTTCTCTCACTTAGAACATTTCGGTTTTAATTCAAGAGCAGCTCTCAATGAGAAGGATATTCCTAATGAAATATCTTGTTTCTATACAAATTAACTTATGCTTTCAATATCTGGTTATTAGTTCACTAAATTTTTTAGTAATGGGATAGTTTGTCTATGTTAGATGTTTTATTGTCTTGTGGTTATGAACATAATGATACACGATTTCAGAAAAGAATGTCAAGTTAAAGTATCACAGGATATTTAAACAAAGGATTGTTTATTGTAGCATAATAGCTTAGAAAATAGTCATTGCATTTGATTTGATTATAAAAAGATTTTTAAGTGTCTGATAACACCTGTGCCAAAATGGAATAAATAATGGCAAAAGGTCTAATGAATTTATCTACAAGAGTCACTTGGATTCTTGTTCAGACACTGGATATGAAGCAGAAGAAATATTTCCTCCTCAAAAAGGGCTGCTTTGTTTTAGTTTATCATAGGATAGTTCATAGGGGTTTGAGATGGAAATTATATATAAAAAACTAGACACACAGAATGGTTTAATCTGTTTACTTATGAATTGTCTAGTGGTTATCAATTTACATAATGCAATCGTATCAAGCAAAGCCCTTCCCCCATAAATTGACATTCCATGGTCAAGAACTGACAATGCAAAATATAAAATACAAAATATAAAATAACAAAATATAAGATATAAAACAGTGACAGTAGTTTGGTTGGAGGATAGGAAGGAGAGAAGAGGAAATAAGTTACACTATTATTTAAAAAAAGAAATAACTCTTCTTGAGTGTTTTATTTTAGGTGTTCTCATACTAGTAGGCAGGGGTTATTTTTCATTATATTTTAGTATTTGGAAAAGCTATTTGACAATCTTAACTTCTAAATAGCCTTTACTGAATCAATTGTCTTGAAGATCATTTTTGTCAAATGATTATTTAGATATACAGGTGTTTCTCATGTAGTTTCCATGGTTCCCTGTAGACTGAGGAATACAGAACTGAGGAGTAATTATGAGTTCTGTGCTAGCACAAAAATTTCTGTGGAGATGTACAGAGTATTGTAGGGGGGCAAAAGTTTTCCTGTGACTATGAAAGGAATTAATCTACTATATTTGTTAGAACAGGTATAAAGACATTTAAAATGTGTGTTTTAGTCACAATAACTGGCAGTGTCAACATTCCAATAAAGTAAAGCTTAGGAATACTGCTTATATAATATATTTAAGTGACCTTGATTGCTTTTATTAAACTCTAATTTATCATGAACAAATCTTACTGGGTTTATATGCAATGCATTAATCATCAACCGTATAAAGTAAGCTACATAATAAAATTAAATTAAATCTCAATTTACCAAAACATTAACATGCTAACAACTACCAACTTTGTTAAGTCACAGTGTAATAGCAAAATGAATAACACACTAGAATCACTATACCAAACAATATAATTGAAGTTAAAGTGCTATTTTCTGTGGTTCTTTCTAAAGAAAATAACAAGTTGTTTACTTTAATGCAGTGACATTTTATTTTGTGATTAATTTTAAAATAACATTGTAAAAACTACAAACTCATTTTAATTTGACAAGCTTTTGGTAATTAATTTTCAAACAATGCTGTGGGAACCCAGAAAGCTCTCTTCCTTTGACATGTATTTTATAATTTATTTTAAAACAATGCTGCACAAATCTGCAAAGGCATAATTCATTTGGGAGTTCATTAATTATGTAAATGAGTTGCAATTAACAAATCTGTTCCAAGGATGGCATTTGCATAATAATGAACTTCATGTTTGTGACATTATTTAATAAGATACCTTTGTGCATTTTTAAACAAAACACTCCTGTGAATACTACATGATGAAATGGGGATCAAAATGGACATCTAGTCAATGAGATTCAAAATTGTATCCAGAAAAATGTTGTTAAAATAAACAGAATTATATATCATTCAAATAATAAATATGGATATTCTTTTTTGAGCACAGGGGTTTTGATTATCTTCCCTAAATAGTGTAAGACTTTAATTTACATTTATAAAGATCAACATACAAATTAGGCTAAAATAAGATAAATCAAGCAAAATTATAAACTTAAATTAATATATCAAGTGAAACTGGGGTATACATTTTGCATGTGAATAGTAAAGATTTTATCATTTGTTAATAAAAAGCACTTATAGCATTGGGTCAAAGAACCCTTCTTTCTTGAGAGTTATAGCGGAATGACTACGAAATACAGTTGACAGTTACTTATTCAATCAATAATAATTTATTGAGCATCTATAATGGATCAAACTGTGCTTCATTACTACAAATAAAAAGAAAAGAATAGAAGTATGTTTTCTTTCAAAGAGAATTATACATACAATAGGAATCACTAACTCAGTTTGGTAGAATTCAAGAAGGTGAGAAATACAAAAAAGGTATGAAATTTTCTGAACAATAGGAGAAAATTCACCAGAGTATTTAAGAAAAAAGACATACACAAAATCAGGAAATAGTGAATAAGAGATATTTTTGTGAAAATGGTAAAAAAAAAAAAGTCACTGACTTGAAGCAGAGGTATGTTTTGAGGGAGAAAGTTTTTGAATTAAGACCTTCAGAACTCTTAAATACCCTATTTGAAATCTTGGAACTGTAATGAGAACAGTGCTATAGAAGATAGTTGAGCAGAACAGAGCAATGGGTAGTTTTCTCTGCAGCATATTTTGTACATTTGTACAGTTGCAAAATATGTCTTAAATGTTGGGAAATAAATGTCTTGAGTATATGATGAGATTAGCCACATTTATAGACCAACGATCCGGCATTCCAAATTGATAGAACTCTCTGGTGGCCATAAAATCTTAAGATTCTATTATATGTTATCTGTAACTTTATTATTTTCTTGTTCTTAGTCTTTCTGCTCAAATCTTAATTTAAAATTAGGAATACTTTATGTCCCACTGTTCCAAATTTCTGTAGGCATCAGACTCTTCTAAATCTAGTCTTGTCTAACTCCCACTTGATCTAAGTCTGCCTCACCTTCAAAACTACATTTAATCTACCTAACCTTCAAAACTAATTGAAGTAAATAAATAAAAATGAATGATATTGGAAAAGACAGTACCCTAGCCAGCCAAGAAATCAGAAAAAAAAGTATCTTGAGAACTGCTCAACATTCCTTGCCAAGTTTTTTGTTCTTGTTTTTCCTCCAGAAATTTCATAGCTCAAAGAATGACAGACAGAAACAAAAGGAAATGTTCCTGAAGTAAGAGCCCTACTCCAACTTAGGGTCAGATTTTCTGTTTTGTTTGTTTTTACTACAAAGATACTTTTTTCGGCATCATTTTTTAAATAAGCTTCCCTCCAACCATTGTGGGCTCCTGCTGTGACTGAGTCTCATCATCTGTCTATGAAAGTAAAAATAGAGACATGAACATTTAATACTTCATGACTATCCAGCATTCATTCTCCATTTTTGACATTCTTTCTTTTGGGAAAATTGTCATTTCTCCTTTGTGTACTGTTGTGGTAGCGTGGTAAAATCTAGGTATTTCCCTTCTGTTTATTTCACTGAATTCCATTAGGCCTTAAACTAAATTCAGTACACTTTCTTTTTGGAGACTTTGAATATTGATCAAAGTATCAGAGGTACAGGAGATGGTAGTTTCATTTCTTTTTGTGAGATCTGGGTAAGAGATGCATTTGTTCCAAATTTGGTTCAATACTTACCTCTCAAATTCCATGAACTCTCTTTTACATCCTTTCATAAAATTCTTTTTTTGTTCTATCATAGCTAAAGAAATCTAGCTAAAGCAATGTAGAATCACAATGACAGTGCTAGGTTCCCTTCCTCCACAGGTCATAACACAATGTATACAAATTTGTAGTTGGATTAGAAATAACTAGAATATATAAAACAATTCAAACAAGACAAGGAAACACTCTAAGGATAATATTACCTTAAACAAATGAAAAAGAGAAAAAAAAAAAAAACCTCCAGGAAAGTCACTGACAATGGCAGTTCTAGTATTGGCACTGATCCCTGATAACTCAAAGTGGAGACTGAAAAACTTTTAGAAGATTACAGAGATAAAGAGAATTAAACACTACCTCTCCCTCCACTTTTGTGATGTCTTCTCAGCCTAGCTTTACAAAAAGATGTACATTGTGGCATTTCAGAAGTAGAAAATGATAACTTTGCTAGATAGTTAGAACTTGATGTTGAAACAACCCCATATCATCCACAAGACCTTGAACTTAGAACCATTATACCTGCCCACAACAACTATTAAGTTACTTTAAATAAAGAAATCGATGACTTTCAGTTGCCTCTGATGTGTGAAGAATTTAATGTTGTATATGCACAGGTTGATTTTCAATAAAGCACACCTGAAACTTATGTCGTAATTTTTCTTCAATGAAAAAAGAGGCAGGGAGAGAGAGAATGTGACTATTCTCACAAAAATGTAAAAAAAAGGAACAAAATCATTTTAAAAAAATGTATAACAACATAGTGATTGCAATGGTTATAGCATTAAAGTTGCCACGGTGTTGGTTTATATTTGATTCTGGCCGGAATTATGTGACTATATACAGTGGATGACAGGCTGAAACTTTCATCAAGCACATGGATAGTTTGAAATATTTGCACACTAAGCATGGTAATGAAATATCAAATAGAGGATGGTTGAGAGAGGAAAAGGAAACATTGGTTAGCAAAGAAAAATATTATCAGGGTCTCATACAGTTTATATTAAATAGTATTTGTAGAAAGTGGATGGAAGCACCCTATGAGAGTTTTCTGTCTGATGCCTTTAGGCAATGCATCGAAATTCTTTTTTCTGTTTCCAGAATCCTCGTAGAGAATTCCCCAAATACTCAGGAGGTTGTCAGCGCTACTCTCTACATGCTCACAGACAATGAAGCAGTGCTCCTCTTTAGCCCAGGCAGAGATAACAGCCATAATCTGTTGTGAAAGATTTCCTTCTCATGTCCCTTCTCCCTTTTGAAATCTACTTGCCAGAAATGGTTAGCCTCTTGGAGTGAAACCAGGCTGCTGTCAGTAGGTATCTCATATCTCAGATATCAACTCAGGTATCTCAGTTGATATCTGAGAGTTTCCTGGAACATACACACTTTCTCTGGTTTGACTTTGCAGATGAGGTCAAACTCAATTGTTACTAGATTCAGGTTGATTTTTTTTTTTTTTTTAAAGATGGAAGAATTCAACTGACATGCAGTACCTGGTCCAGCTCTAAGTGAGATATCTGAGATTTGAAGATCTTTCCATTCCTCCACCCTTCCACCCCCCTCACTCCCTGCCATACATAACTTTCAATATCCTGGCTGACACAAAGGATTTATCTAATGGTTTTATCTAATGATTACAATAGTCTAGCATTCTACATATATATATAGGTGATTCCAGTCAAATAGCAATAATAACAAAAAGAAAAGCAACAGTGGAGGAGAAACTGTTGTTTCCCATGGTATAGTTTTCTTTTATCTGTAGCAAAAATTCATAAAAGCATTCTCTCTTACACTTTGCAACCGGAAGGCAGTGTAACTCCAAAACTTTTACATTTCAGGTTTCCCTGTGTAACCACCTTCTAGTAGCAAGGTACGTCTCTCTCCTACCTCACTCAAGCAGAGCCTGAATAAAGTTCTGAAAAAAAAAATGCTCAGTTGTTATTTCCACAGTCATGTAACACTGTCTGTTCTAGAACACTGCCCTCTGGGCAGCTATACACTCTGCCCTAATTAAGGTTAACAGTTTTGAGTCTGAGTGTATTTTTGCGTAAACTGGTCGTTCTTTAGGGCTCTGTGATTAAACTTGTTCAATCAGGACTAGGAATTAATACATACAGAGTTTGGTCTGTGGAGTTTCCATATTATAGTAAAGGAGGATCAATGGTAACAGAATAAAAGATGAAAATGCTCTCTTTTAAGGAAAGAAAAACATACAGGTGATGATTCATTTCTGTTTTGGGAGACAGTATGAGTTAATGACTAGGACCAAACTTTACTCCAGGTTTATTTCCAGTTCTACTATTTAAATCGGTATAGCTGGAAGCAGCTGTAGCTGACTGTCTTCATTTCTTTGTGAATCATTGATAATAACACTAACTGTTTGTGTTTGTGTAGTGTGTGTGTGGGGGAATCTATATATATGATAGGTATAAGATATATTACATATATATGTGTAAAGTATCTGCAAAAAAAACTTTGAACAATTATTGCCATATATTTTTATTAAATCGAGCAATAATATCATAGTTTATATCCTGTTGCATGCAACCCGGTATGTAATGACAATGAAAGGTCATTAAGTCCTTCCTAAAATATCAGCAGGATTGATATGACTTGTTCTCTTATCACTTTGGATCCATGTAATGGAAAACTCAAAATAGACCAAAGTCTACTTTTCTCCATAGAAACAATCTGCATTTAGGCAGTCCAGGCTAATGTGACAGTGACACAATCATCATGAATTGGGATCCTTTTTGTTTTTGGTCCCTATTCCACCCTCAACTTCACCTTGTATTTCCAGCTGGCAACCAAAACTCCACTTATCACATCTGCAATTCAACGATCAGGAACAAAGAACAAAAAAATATCTCTGTTGAATCAGGCTCCATTCAAGCACCTTAACCAGAAATCTACTTCATCTCATGAGTTAGAAATTAGTCATTTGGTCACAACAAGGGAAAAAGAAAAATGAAATTTTTAGGTTGTTTGCGTTTCTACCCTAATATAAACGTGTTACTCAGGAAGGAGAGAATGGATATTGGATGACAAAGAAACTGCTTCACACTTGGCAGGGAGGGTGAGGAAGTTGTATCTGAGCATAGATGCCTAACCTTTCACTACTAGAGAGCTGATCCTAGACCCAATAACGACCTCAGGCTTCCTCTATGTGCCAACCTATTTGACAGACTTAATCAACCCAGTACTAGAAAGGTTACAGAGAAATACCCATAATATAAAGCAAAGAACCAAAAGATTGTAGTTTATAAGTCAATGACCCCTTTGTATTCCTGAATCATTTCATGATGGTTATTTTCTCTTTTTGTGCTTAGAGCATTTGACCTTGTAGACCTTTGACAAGTTATA
Organism: Uropsilus gracilis; assembly: GCA_004024945.1. Lineage (NCBI taxonomy): Eukaryota > Metazoa > Chordata > Mammalia > Eulipotyphla > Talpidae > Uropsilus > Uropsilus gracilis. Next base: position 27,271 of record PVHY01005377.1, on the reverse strand, counting down.
AGTTAGTCCATTCATCCTAAAAAGAAAAATGATATCCACTTGAATGTGATGCATTCTCTTTACTTTTTAATTGAAAAGTAATAATTTTTTGAAAGAATGTGTTTACTCACATGCTTATGTCATCAGCTTATTGAAAGTGTCCATAGACTTAAGAATACACATTAACTGATGAAGTTGCATGATAACATATATAATTTTCATATGTATTCATGACTGCTGAAAATTCTTCATTAAATAAACATAACCAAAATGTTGCTTCTTGTAAATGCAAACATACAATCTGAAAATAAACTTAAATTAATAATAACACAAGGACTTTGAATAACTAAATGAGATATATTGTAAAAGTGATTTATTAACAACAGTAGAGTCCTGTCTGCTGCCTGTTATAATAATGTTGGAAAATATGTATGCATTCATTTCACAGCAATACAATTAGAAACCAAACTGAGTCCAGATAAAATGAAAAAAATAAAACAACCTTATTTGACAAAGAACTGGGAGGATCATATTTGTTTATATCTGTAGATCTAAAGAGGATGGGGGGGGGCATAATCACCCTTAGTGGAAATCAGGTTAAGAAGCAAGCATGAACAAAAGAGCAATTGACATTGAAGAAAACCCCATGAAGGATGAAGAGATTTTGGTTCAAAAGTCAAAGACCTTCATAGAAACCAGGGCCCCTTTGCTTCCAGGGGCACCACCACTCCATGCTGCCCTGACAAAGGCTGTTCTCAGACTAGATCACCACTCTCACTTCTGTGACTCCACTTCCTTCCCTTGAAACTTGGTCTGACCTCCTTTTCAAAAGGAAAAACAATTAGCTACTCAGAATCTTTCAATCTAAGAACCAGAAATTCTCTAGAAACTTTCTTTTGAGTTAGAGGGTATTCTGGAACTCCCCTCAATGCATTGAGATCCACTTGAAATCTCCAAATTCAATGATGGGTGTTATTTTTGTAAATTTGAAGTCAGGTGGACTATTTTCTTGGTTTTGAGACACCTTGCTGCTTACATTTTACAAATCCATGCAGTTAATCAAAAATTGAATATAATCTGAAAAACTGAGTTTCATACATTGAATACCTCTATCTCTGAGCCCCTCAGATGTTGAATGAGACAAATAATACAATTTCTAAAGAAACAAGTCATATCCTTTATGTAACAAAGGCTGTTTTCAAGATTTAGAGTACCAGAACTATTATGAAGACTATCTTGGACAAGCTGTACACATTCAATAGTGAAATAATTATACATTCTACACCGTTGCCATTTGATATGAGATGCCCAGACAAGATCTACAAAGCAATGAAACAAGGGTCTGTCGCACAATGGGAAAAAAAATAGTGTGAATTGAATGAGTAATGCTGAATGGAATTAAGATTCTTCACTTGCTTCACCAAAGATTTATACTCAAGAAAATCCCAAACCTAAATAAAGTAAGGCCTGGAATGTTGGAAAGCTTTCTGAGATGGGAACATGTGTGAGCCTGCCAAATGGGTCATTGTTTCTAAAAATGATGTGTCCCAAGTTGACAACAAACTTGTTTTTCAAATAACTGACATTCATTATGTGATTGCTCCAATACTGTCTTCTTTCTTGATTTGTCCAGAATCTGTTCTGTTCTGACAAGTCTGAAGAAGGAGGCATGTATGTTGCTAAGTTGAAGACTATGGCTATTTGGGAGGTTTTGTGTTTTATGAAGACCATTTTTATTTGGTAAATGTTACCTTAATATTTGGGCAAGGAATAAGTATGTCGAGTGAAACATTTCATTCAGTAGTCAGTTCAGAGACCTCAGCACTCAGAGGCTGTAAATAATGTCTTGTTAATGAGCACTTTGATTTAAGTTCAAAGTACTAATTTATTACTTGTATAGTTATTTATCTTCTGATTATGCCTTACAGGAAATCTTTCCAATTGCATTTGCCTTTGATTAGCATCTGTTAGATTTTCTTTCATTTATTTGATTTGTTGGCATTATCCATGAGAGCTGGAAATGGTTTAGTGTAGAACCACTTATTCTTTTCCAAAGACTAATTTCTGGAAAATTTATGTGTTGTCTTCCCCTATTCCATTGCAATTCCTTCACTCCTACACCCTGCAGCTTTCTGCATCTACATCTTAAGACTTTATTGCCGTCTACTCAAAGCTAGGAGTCATCTTTTATTGTGTCTATTTTATCCCTACTTGCAATCTTCACCCATTCTTGATAGTCCTGCTGCAGAGATGTCTTTAAAATTTGTTACTTCTTCACCTTTCTTATTTCTCTCTGTGAGACTACTGAAATAAATTTCTCATGAACCTTAGGATTCTGCACTACCTTGCCTCTCCTTCATGACTCTCTTTCCCCCCCAGTACCTTGCTGTCTATCACAGTCAATACCTGCAGAGTCGTTTGTCTCATTAAAAGGTTCAAATGGTCTCAGCTGCATGCAGGGAATGCTCCACACTCACCATTTGCACCAAAACTGCCATTTATCCTCCTTCAGCTTCTCTTTCCAGCCCTGCCATATTTCCCATGCCCACAGTTTCTAGCTACTCACAAACCCAATATGTTCTGAAATTCTGTGCCCATTTATCACTCTATGTAACTATACGTGCAGACCCCGAGTCATCCAAGCTTTTCCTTACCTACTAGGTCATTTTTTTTGTAACCAAGATGCAACCCAAATGTCTCTTTACCATAAATTCTCACCTGCAATGCCAGGCAGAGTGTGCTGCTTTCTAGTGTCTGCCTTGTTTTGTCACAACCACCTTTCTACATGGCTGCCTTTGAACACTCTGTGAGTTATATGATAGCAAAAACTGTTTTTCTAATTTTCTTATCCTCACCTCCAAACACAGAATCTGGCCCAGAGTAGGAGCTCCGAAAGAGTTTGTTTAACAAATGATTCCACATGGCAGGCATTTCAGATGGTTATAAACTGTAAGATGAACAAGTCTTCTACCAGCCTTCTCCAAGAAAACCTAACTCATAGATAATGATTTTTAGCAGCAAGGAAGTTCTGCTTAAGATCAACAAATGGAGCAACGATAGCAAGGTCTCTAATGGGAATCTATCCTGAAAACACCCGTCTGTCCATTCACCCATCTATCCAAAACTATTTTTGAATGTGCAATCAGTGCTAGGTATATTTGAGGCATGAATTTTAACAGCTGGGGGGAAAGGTTGAATAACCTTTATATGCATTCCTGGAAATATAGCTAATGCTATATCTACAATGTTCTCTGTGAAAACAAACAATGATTTTATGTATGCATTATACATACCCATAAATACAGAGCGATACTCAAAACTTTTTTAACTGTTAGAGGAAATACACACTCCACCCCCCTACCCCAAGGTGGATACTGAAATTTTTACAGAAAAACAAAACAAAACTATGCTGGAGTAACATGAGGAAAAGAGTAGAGCCCAAATAAGATGATTTATAAGCATGCATAGATCTTAGAGTACAGCTTTGAAGAGAGATCTTTTTGCGAAATTCTATTTTTATTGAAGTTACATTGGCTTATAACATTTTATAGCTTTCAGGTGTATAGCTTTATAAATCAGCATCTGTATATACTATGCTAGGCTCACCTCTCAAAGTCTCTCTCTTTAGGAAGAAGATCAGTAATGAATTAGGGACTAATGTATATTTTGCATTTGGGTAGCCACACACCATTGGTACCTGTTTTCTAGAGACTATCAATCTATGTGTCAAGAAACATGGCATTATTTCAAAAACAAAGTGGCTTTTTATGAAAAGTGGGGCACTGGTCAATCAAGAGAGATGATAAACCCAACTCTTACCAGCAGAGCTGATAATGATCAGTCAGTTACATGTTATTTCACAGCTGATACCTCTTCCCACAAAAAATAAAAAAAGGAAAAATGATATTAATTGCAAAAGTTTCACAGATGTCTGCAGCAGTTGACCAGAGCTCCTGGGTTATTGCTTGTCAGACTATTAATGGGTTTGGCTAACCATGACAGTCATTACTTTTCCCCTCCTGTGAGCTACTTTCTGTGTAATTTATGCATAGGTTTTGCCAAGATTTGACAACTTTCAGGGTATTAACATAAAATTAGACTGCAGAGCTGAACAATGGGTGGCTTTAAAATTAGCTGTGGTGAAAACCAGTTACAAAGAATTGGCTTTTCTTTTGCAATGTTCCTCAATTTATTTTTGCTGTCTTTCTACACACAACAATTCATCTTAGAGATTCTGCACAGATTAAAGGAAGGAGGAAGGACTGAGAGATGGGTGCTTCCCTATGACCTTGGAGACAGGGCTCTTGGTAGCCCAGGCGGGCTTCTGTCAGAGAGAATACCTCGCAACAGTTTAAATGCACTTGTGCAGGAACCATTCTGAAAATTACCAAAGCACACCCACAATCTGAAGCTCATCGGAGAGGGGAACTTTTCCTTTGCCATTTCTCGGTTCCACACAGCTTGCTTAGTGAATGCCATTACAGAATGCGATGTGCGTGTTAATAAGCCAGGACATCTGGTAACCAGCTTTTTTCTGATTCATTAACTGACTCTGCCGCTGTGGCCAGAGGGGGATGAGGAGCAACTGGAAGGTTTCACTATTTAGCAAATGGATACTTGTATGCCTTGCTTCTTTGGTCGCACCCCAACTTTAAAACTTTACTGCTAGGTTGGCACTGACATCTAGGCAACCTTCTGTAAGCTGTATCTCATCCCACATAAAAAACTTAGAGTGCTTAAATCATCCTATATAACCTGAGAATAAAGGGAAGAGGAAAGGAATTTTGAAAATCATATAACCTAAGTCCTATTCTAAGATGAAGGGTGTGAAGAACTTGCATGGATCACAGAGCAGAGCCCAGTCTCCAGATCTCCTGACCCACCAGCTGTGCTTTCTACATCAACATGCTGCTTTTGCTGATGCTGGTATTTTTCCTTTGCTTTATCTTTTTTTTTTTAAATTTACTATATATGCATCATTGTATACCCTGAAGTTCTCCCACCACCATATTACCTGCGAACCATCATTTTGATCTCTTATGCTCATTCCTCCCCTTTTCATGTCTTTTGTAATTTCTCAGGTCACCAAAATTATCTGTTTGATCTTTTGTGATCTGCTCTTACTGCCCTTAGAACCTTCAAGGAGACCACAAGTGCTGAAGCAGGCCTGCCTCCTCTAACAAGTGATTAGAGACCTAGTCAAGCATTTGTAAAGGGTACGTAGGGAGAGTTAATTTAAACTTCTAAAGAATGGACAACTTCAAACCAGGTTGTAAGCAACCCTAGAGAATAGAAATAAATAACTGGAAAACAATGAGAAAAATTCGAGTGGAAAATAGAGCAAGGTTATGAAAACCTCTCAGTGTTTAAATTTTTTTTTTAAAAAATGTCTTGTTTTGTTTTTTTTCAAACTTCCCTGCTGAAGTACCTAATCTAAATTTTTGAGACCTGGTCCAAATGCTCGAGAAAGTGATTGAGTAAAAGAAGTCTGACTTGATGGCACATGTTGAGAAATGAAATGGACAATGAAGTTTCCATATGTTGTTTTTATGCAGTAATTAGAAACTGTCACACACCGGTTCATTTTTTCATTTCCTTGGGCTTATTTGCATGTTGGAACTTCCTTTGGAGCAGAATGAAGAGCATCAAACTGGCACCCAGTTGAAATGAGGAGCAGTGACTTGTGGACATCCTCCCACCTGAGGCAGGAAGGGAGCCAGAGGCAGGAAGGGAGCCAGAGGCAGGTAGTGGTGGGCTCTGGGCACAGCTCGCTGAGCACAGTGCAGCTGCCCTGGATGCCGTTCACGTGGCACCTCTTCCCGCCTGGTTTGAAGCACTGAGAAAGCCCTCCAGTTGGTCTTTATGGAGCACTTTGGCTCACCTATGCTGATCTCCCTTTAAAGCATTTTCATTTCACCCCAATTATCTTTCCTTTTCTATTTGCCTAGGCACACTTGAAAGCAGGTATATTGTCTTCCCTACTGCCAGGCTTGTACGGTTCCATGGCACTTTAGCAAATCTGTGTAAACAACCTTTTCATATTTGCATCCTGATATTTTATCTTTTTAAGAAATCTTCTGCATAAAAAACAAGCACACCACAAAATAAAAATAACCTACGCAGTTTCTATTCAATAAGGATATCGACTAAGAGATGTAAACCGCAGAAATCTTTTGAATGTCAATTGTGTTCTAAAAATCTGCTACTTTCTACTCCTAAGCTGTTACTAGTAAACTGACAAATCCCAGGGAACTAGAGAAAGAAACTTAATTTGCCTAAGATGGATTATTTATATGGATAGCTATTCAACTGAATATTTAAATGATCTGGAACCATGGGAGGGGTTGAATTACATGGGTGTGATTTGACTTATGACACAGTAAAAGAGTTTCTAAAATTCACATTGTTAGAAATATCTTGAGAAATTTACAATGCCATCCGTATTCTTTAATCATTCATTTAAAACTAAGGAAAAATATTCTAATCCTACATCCAGAGGCCAGTGTTATCATTTTATCTTAGCCCTTTTAACTATTTTGAGTATCTAATCTTTGTAAAATTTATTTGTGAATTTCATTAAAATGAATAATAATGGAATTGGTGTTTAATGAAACACTAATTTTTCAACCTGAAAGACACATGAACTTTTTCTTCATGACAAGCGTGTCTACTATATCATATAAAATATTTTTGCATCGAGGTGCTCCATATTTTATCCAGGCAATTTCTGATCTTTTAGACATCTAAGTTGTTCAAAATTTTTTCTACTATAGTCAATGTGAAGATCATCACTGAATATTCGTCACTGGTATGTCTGTGTTTCCTTGGGATATATTTTCAGAAGTGGAAGTGCTATGCCCAGTTTTTAAGGCTTTTGATACATATTGCCAATTGCCTTCCAGAAAAGTTGTATTAATTTAGAATCCCACCAGCAGAGCATGAGGCACTTGTTTCCTTGCTCCCCTGCCAACACTCAGCATTATGGTTCTTTTTAATCTTTGCTAATCTGAGGAGTGAAAATGGTGTCTCTTTGTTGTTTTAATTAATTCTTTCTTGAAACCAGCATTTATGAAGATAGAATGGCACCTACTTGCTCCTTAACATGATTGCATATGTCAGTAGTTACACCTAGAATTCATTAGTACTTCTTTTCTATATACTGTCAAGGTGGTATAGCAGGGAAAACTAACCTGTTTACGCTACCAGACTGTTTGATCTCCTAGAAAATGATAAATGTATGTAAATAAAGCATGGAATTCTCTTCTCTTTTAAATCTGGGACATGCAAAAATACAGTGATATTTAAGAAGTATATTTTGCATCATGTTGAGGGAGAAAGGAGTGAGACGGCTGGAAGATAACAATGTTACCGGTCAGCCTGGTGGAGGACATCCATTGGCTACAGCACAATTGCTGGAGGTGACTGTGTTGGTATCTGTAACATGTTGATGTGAGAAGTGAAAAAATGGATTCTATTCCTCAGGAGAGTCCTGCATATGTCAAGTATATTGTCTCATTAAGCCAATCCATTTATCAACCCACTGAATGCCAATTAAATTGCACAGGATGGTGCAGGTATATGGTGGGCTGTTGATGCCAAACTTTATTACAGCTGAGCTTTTCTGGCACAGTATGTTCCACCCAGCAAAATGGCAGGCATATCAAAGCCAAATTAAATGTTCTTGAAATAATGCCTTTAAAGAGGACAAAATGTCACAGCCTGGCAGAAGAGAATGTGAAATGTAATGTCAGTTCTTAGTGTACTTTTAGTTCCAATGAAGATGTCAAGGCTCAGATCCAGCCAGTGCCAAATGTCTTCACAGCGTGCAAATTAGATCAGTGTAATTTCATCAGGAGAATGATCAGACTCTGCTGTAGTTATGGCTGAATTCACTGCTTCTGCCGAGGGCTGGACTGAAGACTGTGGGGCCCAGCTGAGCTCACACTGCCATTCTCAGAATGAGAGAGAAGCTGATTTAATGTATTGTTCTCTTGATGCCACTGTTGAAAATCAGCCCCACCTCTGAGAGATATCCCTAAATGAGCATCTACATAGACTGCAATGGAGTTTTCCCCTGAAATCTACAATTTCTGTTTAATGAAAATGAAACCCCAAGTAAGTGAAATGCTAATGTCAGGAGGATACTGCAAGTACTAGAGCTTTATATTTTGTGACTAAACAGAGCATTAGTATAAAAACATGTAGATATTGGTATTAAATACTTAATGTACATAAATTTCAGGCATGTTTGGGAATACGTTTAACTTAAAACAGAAAATATTGCAGTCATAGGGATATATCGCTAATAAAAGGTGAAGAACATAAAATATCTGTAAAGAAAAAGCTCAGTAAGCATGCTGTGACTGATTTTCAGTGTCATGTGATGGGGCAGCGTATATATCAGAGGAAGAAAGCTATAAGTGAGATAGCATTTGTAAAAAATTAGAACATATCAATTTTATAGTAAGTGGCCACTTAAGAAATTGTTGACTCTTTCCAAATTGTTTCTTGCTGTAGCACTGCTAAGTATACCGCTGACGTGTCATCTTAGTTTAGGAAGGATTTTTTTCCTCCCACGTACAGTTTTCTACCATAGCTATAGCATCAGGATAATTTTTATAAATCTGTTACTATATCAATAATAAAGAAAAAGGAGGAGGCCCAACACCTTGGTGGTATTCCCAGTAGCCACTAGAGAATTTTCAGTGTTTCATTTTTATAAAGGTTTCAGTCTTTTCAAACCATACACATGCTGTTCGTACTACAATAAATCACATTACTTTACTTCTATTTTACCTAATATTTTAAATATTATCTTTGCAAGATATAAGTGCTAGTTGGTGAAGAAATAAAAATACACCATCCAAACGTAGAAATGCTAATATTTCCGTATAGTTCCCCCCTAGATTGGAGTTAGTAGACACATGACTTTATTTTCAAAATGGAGTACTACTTTTTATATAGTTTTGTCTCTTGTCTTTGCTATATCATAAGCATTTGTCAAGCCATTAGAAGGTCTTTAAAATGATTCCAATGCTATATAAAACTCTGCTGCATGTATTGCAATAAAAATTCCATCTTATAGCGGTTTGTATCAGCATTTAGCTATGTAATTATCTTAACAGAAAACATCCTTGCAAATATTTCTTTGTCCATATCATTATTTTATTTGAACATATTTCTAAAACGTGGATGACTGAATTAAAAATTTAGATTTTTCAAATGTCTGCCCATAAATTTCAAGTTACAACCCCCACCCCAACAATACCTTTGCAAATTCAGATCCATAAACACCTCATTTATATACCAATAGCTCTATTACTTCTACAGTTCAAATCTTAGATTTCAGATAAATGGGTTGAAACTGTTCAAAAGTACCCTAAAATCAAATGAAATCTACAAGTAGTCCTACACTGCTTGCTTCCTTTTGTTGGCACGTGTGCTGCACATGCCTAGAGTCAACAGAGTTGGGTTGACTGGTACAATTAACTTAGAACATGTTTCAGTCAATCAAAAAGCATTATTCCAAACCTTGAAGTGATTTTGACTTTCCCAGTATATCTAATTGGTAAAGACAAAGCAATGGTTTGCTAAAAGTTAATGCTACTTTGAGTTATTTTTCATTCCTATACATAAACACTTCAGAATCATTTAAACCCTCTATTGTTAAACTTTCTTTCATTTTCTATTTTAGCAATAGGCACAAGACCCAAGGCTATCTCTGGGGCTTGCCAAGACCCTGATGCCAAGCCTTGGAACAATCTAGTGGCAACATCTGGCCTTTTGGTGCGCACCACACGTAGTTATGCATTCAGCTCAGAACTGCCTCTGGGGATGTCATGTGGTCAAACTACTTACTGGTATTTGGGCTTGCATGCTATCAGAGGAAACATTTGCCTTTCTGCTTATTTTGAATATGTAGTAGATAAAATTGGAGCTTTTAGTTATATAGAAACATGTTTGCTACACAAAATATGCTTTAAAATCTTCTTTTACTTTGATTGGTAGCCTTATATTTCAGCCTCATTTCCAGCTGTTTGTGAATTTGTTCAGGTATCAGGAGAGACACTAGTTCTGGATAAATTTTGTGCAGCTGCAGAAAAGTTAGAAGAAATGGCCAGACCTGCATTTAAGAGAAATGTAAATTGATGATTGATGATAGTTAAAAAATATTAATAGCTACAATAACAATTATTGTGAAAAATCATTTACTGATTATATTCAATGCTCTCACCTACTATAATTGACTTCCTATCATTAGATGATGAAAGATCTACTTTAATGTTTCTCTTTTTTCAACCAAGAGGTTGAAACCCATATTTAAATGACACCAATGATCTATTTTAAGGTATTCTTAATTTGGTATAAAGAGTAATTGCAACTATTTGCCTTTATTGAATATACAAGATTAATCAAACATACAAAAATGTAATTAAATCATATATGGTCTATAATAATTTTCTACTTTTCAGGGAAAAAAGAAAAAAGCATTTATTAATATTTTGACTACTATGTTGAAAATAAGATCTAATACCACATCAAAACACATCAACTTCAGACAGATTTTTGTCCTGTACTTTTAAAAATTGTTTGATTTGACCTCTTATGAAATTCTGTTTACTATGAGAGAGATGAAAATCAGAACACAAAGGATGTTTAGCAGAGTGAAAACACATTATATGATACTATAACGATGAATATATGTCATCATACATTTGTCCCAACCCATATACTACACAATACCAAGAGTGAATCATAATGTTAGTCATAGACTTTGGGTGGTTATGATATGTCACTGTGGGTTCATCAATTTTCACAAATGCGTACTCTGGTGGGGATGTTGACATGAGACACTGTTAATGTGGGGCATGGGCGGAAAATATATGGGAAATCTCTATATCTTCCTTTCAAAAAAAAAAAAAACACAGAGAATGGAAGATATGATTTGTGAGTTATCTGTCTGGTAAGGGTTTAGCACTAGAAGATGAAGTGATTGCCATCAGCTATACTCTAAAACCACACAACTGAAAAAAAGGGGAAAGGATTTGAATAGACATTTCTCTAAGGAAGATAAACAAATGACCAATAAACACAGGAAAAGATGTCCAGCATCATTAGGTATCAGGAAATACTAATTCATACTTACCTGACATCCTACCTTACAACCACTGGCAAAGTAGTAATGGAAAAGTTGGATAACAATAAGTGATAGCAAGGATGTGGAGAAATTGGGGCCCTCAGTGTAAAATAATTCAGTCACCTTGAAAAAGTTTGACACTTAATTTAAACATGGAGACACCATTTGAACAAGCAGTTTCCATTCCTAGCTCTCTACCCAAAGGGATTGAAAGCGTATGTTGAACCCAATGAAAAAGCATATACAAAAGTATATAACAACTTTATTCCTAACAACCAGATAGTGGACACAACCCAGGATTTCCATCACTAATGAATAGGTAAATAAAAATGTGGTATTGGCATATTATTCAACCTTAACAATGAAGAAAGTATTGTCTTAGGCAATAGCATTGCTAAACCTTGTAAATATTTTGCTTAGTAAAGGAGCCAGAAACAAAAGGCCATATATTATTTGAGTCCATTTATCTGAAATATTCAAAATAAGCAATTCTGCAGATACAGAAAATTAATATTGCCAAGGATGGACGGTGAATTGGAAAGTGACTACTAGTAGATTTGAACTTTCCTTTTGGCTGATGGAAATAGTCTAGAAGTTGATTAGTGATGATAAGTATATAATCCTGTGGGTATATGATAAAAACATTAATATGATTTAGATATTTTAAAATTAATTTTCTTACTCAGTGTTGTCTCCATAGCTCTCCTGCCACCATGCCAACATGAAGCATCATTATATTTCCTTGTGTTCATCCCTCCTCTGCTTTGCTCTTCTAGCCTCCCTTTCCTTTGCTGTATGCTTCTGTTCTATGTTTAGCTTACTAGCTTTGGCTTTTGAAACTTGCGCCATTGGTATAAGCATATACAGAATGGAAGGGATTATGCAAGCCAAATTTAGTCAGAAGTAATAAGAAAAATACCAGATGGTCTTACTTATATGTGGAATATAAAGAAGCCAAACAAAAGGTCAAGATCTTAAAAACCAAAAAAAAAAAAAAAAAATTCAACACCTGCATTTATCTCCCCCACCCTATGGTTATGGTATAGTTAGTAGAAAGAATGATTCACACTGAGAAGGGAGGGATATTCTAACTTCCTCTTCGGTAGTATAAAACCTTTAATTAACCCAAGTACAGAAGCAAGACCTGTTACACCCTTTCCCATCCTTAATACATCAGCATGTTGTTAATACCACAGATAATCTAGAAAGAAAAATATTGAAAAACAAAATGTACTTCATGTGAGAAAAAATTAACCTACCAGCATCTTCCTGAGAACCAGCCGATCACACACACTACTTTGTCTATATTCACAGGCTCCTTGTTACCATCAGGGAAGAGTTCCTTAATTGGACCTACAAGGTCACTAATATTTTACCCCAACTTCCTACAATCATACATGTACTCTAAACTGCAATTACTTTGAATATCTCATTTTCTGAACATAGTAAAATTTTTCTGGTTCAGGAAATTTTAACATTTTTAACTTCAAACTGAAATGTTTTTTCTTGATTGACCTTAGAATGATTTTATAGTTTTATTTTCTTTCAGAACCCCCACAGATATGGCTCACTGGTTACTATTTATAATTTAACCACTGAATTGAAAGTTTGCTTCTTTTAATATCTTTATAGTCTCTGCCAGATGTATAATGTTACCATTATAAGTATCATTTGTGTTCAAAATAATTATCCAAAGCTTAAGAATTAAAATTAACTAGGAATGCATCTTCCTTCAATGGGATGCTGAATCATTCCCTATAGGACCCAAAGATTAGTTAATTCTCTGGAGGAAAATCTACCTTTGTTTGATTATTAATTTCTGATTAAGACTCAAACTCTGAAAGTTTCATGTTATCATAATTTTGTTTTGATGAGAGATGTAAAAAATTCTTCATGGTAGAAAAGTTAAGTATAGATGTTAAAGTTTTACTGACACTAAAATATTATGTTGCTTTATATCTAACCCAGAGATCTTATTTTGACTTGCTTTCCTCATTTCTATATATACCCAGATCCTCAAATACTCTTTGAACAAATGTTATCTTGCTCATGGTTCCCTCATTAGTGATTTCAATAGATTCTTGACATGTGCTTTTTCCACATTTGTATGAGAGTTATGTAATTGTGTTTTACTTTTACAGCTTTATGTTAACTACTAAGCTAAGCTATCCAGTTTTCAGAAATATTTCTAAGACTTGTGTCATAATTAATTTTCCTCAACTGAAAAAGATTTTCAGAAAATTTCCTTCTTTAAATTAAGAAGTGTGACTTGTTCATTTCAAAACAGCCTAGTTTCTCCTTCACCAGTGCAATAAGTGTTGGTGATGCACAATGAGCCTTGCAGGCACATACCCCTTTCTTCATCTGTTTGTTTGAGTAATGTAAATTCTATGTGCTATTTTAATCCACAGGCAGGTCATTGAAGAGATATTATTTATGAAGTGAGGAAATAAAGGACTCCAATGCAAATGATACAATAGCAAATCTGATTAATGAATTCATGCACAATTCTTGACATTCATTTCCGTTATTTGAATGCCTAATCATGACTCCCAGATGTTAGATGTGTGTGTGTGTAGTTTGTAAGCTTTTTGTATTCTTCTCTTCAGATTAAGTTATCCATTATCGTTTCCAATGAAGTTTTACTGCATACCCAAACCAGTTTTTAACCCAACAAATGTTAACAAAAATGCTTTTGCATGTGATTTGTTCACGAGGATGCAAAAATACTGAAATGACAGGCTAACACTCAAAACACAGCTTGAGTTTTTGATGTATCCACTTATAATTATTTCCCAGAAAAAAGTACTAAAAACAAATTAATTCATGTCAAAAATTGGAAAACATGTTTCAAAAATGTGCGTGCAAACTAAGAGAAGATTACAGATACAATGTATATATATAGGTTTTAAGGGAAAGGAAAAGAAACAGAAGCTGCCATCAGCTGTATTAAAGTCACAAGACTTTGGGATAACTATAACACCAGGTAGACTGAAATGTTTGAAAATTTAATTCCTGGCTTATGTCTCCAATGCAGTAATTACAGACTTTCAGTAGAAATTTAAAATCCTTCATGAAAAATAATGTGTTGTTTTTATGGTACAGTATAAATAATGGGTCAAAGAGCAGTCTTTTTGTAAGTCAGTCTGCATAATTTTGATAGGAGATTGATCTTTGATTTTTGCTTTAAAAAATTTTATATTTTTTTATATAAGGAATATTTATATTTTTTTATATAAGGAAGCAAAAATTTTATATAGAAAGCTTTTTTCAATATGCTTACCTACTACAATTGTAGTGTTTTTTTTTCAATTTCTCTAATGAATTGCTTCCCTATTTTAAGAAATGACTCTCAAAGGACAATCATTTATTACACCTGAGTCTTCCTGGTCCCACTTGTACCACATGCTGTTTAATAATTTGCAATGATTTGGGAAGACTGCCATCACAACTCAATTAAACAGTGGCTGTGGATGCAACCTGTATAGCACGAGGCACATCCTTAGTGCCCATTTAGAATTGTCTTGTTAAGTAGACAGAATGCAGCTACCACTGTGTTCTGAGCTTCCCACAGGCAGTAGACAACTTATCTTGAAGACTAAAAGTTGTCATTCTTTTTCTTTGGTCCAACAAGGTATGTATGGCATTGCCGTGGAGTAGAAATGGAAGAAAAGGGAGAGAGACTTAGACTGAGATTTAATAGACTTTATTTCTCACCCAGGCTCTACTGCTAAAAAGGTTTTGATTTTTTTTTGGCAATGATAAATCTGAGTTTTAGTTTTCTCATTTATAAAGAATGTAGGCTATAGTTCATTTTTCTAATCAGTGTTCTATTTCTATGTATGTTACCATTAAAGACATAAAATATTTTGTAAAACATTCCCCCAACATTTAAGAAAATTCTTCAGAGCTTACTTGCATAGAGTATCCTAAAGCAACATGATGAAAGTACCATCTCACATTTTAAAGGGAATAATTAACTTAAAATCATAATTTTCAAAAATTGTAGTTTCTTTGTAGACAGTGATATATTGTTCAATTAAAGCTATTTTTATTGGAGGAAGATAGACATATCCACACATCTAGGTTAAGAAATATGAAGGATAAAGGCAAGACGAATGAGCTCTGGAGGAAAATTTTACTGAATTCATAGGTTTTGGATCCATTTTATATTGTTAAAGTTTGAAATTAACTCCTGGTGAAATAAATGGAAGTACTCAACAAAAATATAATCTTTTTAATATGTAGTAAAATAATGACTCTTTTACTTTGAGGGTCATATTTATATATATTCAATGAATTATTATTTCCTATTTTTAAGAATAAGAAGGATATCTTCCAGTTTGATCAGGAATAGGAAATAGATGAGGACTAGAAAGACAAGAACAGCATTTTGAAATGTAGTAAACTATGGCATGTACCTCATCTTTTTAAAAAACAAATAAAAAACTAACATATGATTCCTTCAGCATCTTAAATGATATAGTTATAAATGCTTTGGATTTTTTCTCATAATTTTCCTAACAGTTTTAACTTAATTTTGAAAGATATATACCATTCTCATTTGAGACTTATTTTGGTACATTTTTTCTATGCCTAGAGAGAAAAAAGCTTTCAAAAAAAAAGTAAGATTCCCAGTGTATTTTTAAATCTGATTTTGCACCTGATAGTATCAATTGATGAACACCTAAACTATACACAAATTTATTATGTTTGAATGTTTGAATAATGTATCATTATATGACTGTATTAAAATTTAGCCATTCTCAATTGCTTGACATTATCTTGCTCATAAGAATGAAAAATTGAGTTATCAACTTCACTGTACCTAAATATGTGGGCTCCTGCCTGAGCACTTTCTCAAGACAAATTAACAAGATTGGCCCTGTATTCAGACATTAAACATACATTGCTGAAAGCCAGTTTATTAGTTTCCTGTTACTCCATTAGGAAATCAGCACAAAACTTAATACTTGAAAGAACAATAATAGTTTATTTTTTATTAGAGTTCCGTGGGTGAGAAACTCACAGCCGGATGGCTTGCCGGGGCTCTGTGACACTGCATACTGGTGGTTGATGCTGGGTAATCCCCGAGTCTTGTTTCTTGCTGTGATGGAGGCTGAATTTTAAGAGACAGAGACTGTTGCATTTGATGGCCTTACCTTAGTACGCAGCATCACTTCTGTTGGTTTTTTTTAGCTTAAGGAGTTACAAAAGTCACATAGATTTGAAGGAAGAGGCATAGATTCTGTCTCTATGTGGTGATAAGCTGATTTCACGCATGTGAGATAAACATGGAATGAGCTGTACATTGACATTGCTGTCTTCAGAAAATCCTATCTACGTCAGCCATATTAAGACATGCAATACATTTCACTGAAGTGACCTCTATTGAGAATATGATTTGAGTAATATCTTTGCCTATCTAATGATATAAAAAATAGTATTTGACTATTTTAGCTTAATTTTATAATTAAATATATCGAATATTGTTTTGCAAGTAACTTAGCATTTATATTTTTTACATTTTTGTAACTTGTTTCTATAGATATATTCATTTGTCTAAAGTGATTTACAAAACATTTTCATGTGTGTTTATAAGATACCCCTTTATTAGTTTAACTAAAAAATATTTTCCCATGTGCCATTTTGCTATTTATTGCATTATTATTGTTACAAGCTTTAAAATATTTTCTTATATGCCATGTTTTAAAAAATCTTCCTTACCTTAGAATTGCCCTTAAAAAGTTGTAATTGTTTATATTTACATCAAACTAAATTCCATACATCTTAAAGACAAGATCTTTAAAATAAACCGAGAGAACAGAAGGTAGGGTGAGTAAGGGAGATAGCCAGTGTGTCAGAGACTAATATGTGCTCTGGTAGTGAATACATTCCTGTATCTATAACTCTAATTCTGTTAGTTGCATCATTTCCTACTACTTTACTCTCATCAGCTCAGTATCACCACCATGTTTGACCTCTCCAGGTCTGGGGTGATGATAGTCTTCCACAGTTACTACCTCTGGGATGCTTCTTCCTTCCTTGTTTGTTTCCTTAACCCTGCTACACCTGTGTAAATGTTTCCTTCATCAAAAGTTTTCCAGTCAGGCCGGGCATGGTGGCGCATGCCTGTAAGCGGCAGCCTAGGAAGCTGTGGACAGGGATTGTGGTTCGAGCCCCGCCAGGGGTACGTAGCGAGATCTAGTTCCAAAAAAAATATTGCTGGGTGTGGTGGTGTGCACCTGTAATCTCAGCAACCTGGGAAGCTGAGGTTGGGGATTGCTTGAGTCTGTGGTACCCAAGCAATGTGAGCCTGTGGTTCCAAAGGCAAAAATAGCAAAACCTAGTCTCAAAAAAAGTTTTCCAGTCATTTTGAGTCTTCTATTCATTGACTGAATTTTGATTGACAAAATTTCCAATGTATCTTTAACTACTATTCCACATTGTGCTATGTTCGATAATTTTCATTATAAACATTCAAAATCAACAATCTTGTTCAGTAATGAGTCAAAAGAAAATTATATTAAGTAAATTGTGTCAATTATGATATTTGTTTTCTTTCATACTGTTTTTGTTATAAAATTTATTAATTTCATTTGTATTGTTTTTAGTTTTTATATTATTGTGACTAATTAATGTATGTCCTTTAATATACTGAGGTAAGTTCCTTTTATTCTAAAATCTTGAGTTTTTTGTTATAGATACTGAATTTCATGTAATACTTTCTCTGTGTTACTTATATTATCTGATGATTTTTATCCTTACTTTCATTGACATGATATGTTACATTGACTTATATTAAAAAAATTCTTTAAGCCCTGGGATAAGGATAAATCCCTATTGATGATTATGTATGCTCCTTGTAATATACTGTTGAGTTTGATTTGTTGGTATTTTGTTGAAATTTTTGCATTGATGTTCATCAGGGCAATTGGTGTATAATTTTCTTGTGCTATTTTTATCTGGTTTTGACCTTAGAGTAATGTCAACATCATCAAATCAATTAGGGAACATTCCTTCTTACAAAATGGGTATACTTGTTTAAAGTTTTGAGAAAATTCTTTTGCAAAGCTGTTTACTCCTGTACTTTTGTTTTTATGAAGTTTTTTAAAATAGATTTTTCAATATCCATGTTTGTGTCCATTCTTTAACATATCTATTCTTCCTTGGTTAGTCTAGAAGTGTGTCCATTTCTTCAAGATGATAGAATTTACTTGCATATAGCTGTTTACAGTAATTTCTTCTGGTCCTTTGTATTTCTGCACTACATGTAGTTAATTCTCTTTCATTTTTGATTAATTAATCAAATGCTTTTCCTTTTTTCCTATATTAACGTAACTAGAGTTTTGTCTATTTTGTTTATCTTCTCAACAGACCAACTCTTAATTTCATTGACGTTTTGATCTCTTTCATTTATTTCTGCACATAGTTTTACTATTTCCTTCCTTCCACTAACTTTGGGTCTTGTCTATTCCTCTTTTTCAAATTGCTTTAGGTGTAGTGTTAGGTTTTTTTATTTGGGATTTTTCTTTTTAATGCAGGCCTCTGTTACAATTATCTTCCCATTTCAGATTTTTGCTGTATACTATAGATTTTAGTTTATTTCCTCATCTTTTGCTTGTATGATTTTTAAATTTCTGAGCTAATGTTTTTTATACAATAGCTTTTAAGCTGCATATTGTTTATTTATCTGTGTATTCATAGTTTTGCTATTTGATTTCTAGCTAAAACATTATGGCGAGAGAATACTTGATTCAATCCATGTATTTTATTGATAGTTGACTTGTGTCCCAATATATGGTCTATCTTGAAAATATTCTGTGTGCACTTGCAAAAAATACTGCAACAGTTTTATGGTAGAATTTTCTATAGAAGTCTATTAAATCTGTTTTGACATAGTTTCTTATTTAAGACTATTTCTATTGTCTTATTGACTTGTTCATAGTTGTAGGTGGGGTATTAATGTTACCTAATCTGACTATTGTTGTCAATATCTTTTTCTACTTCTATTATAAAAGGTTTTGTGTATCTCAGTGCTCCATCATTTATCACATATATTTATAACAACATTCCTAATCATGTTCTTAGTATTCTTAATCATAATATAACATCCATCTCTATCTCTTATTTAACATTTTAAATTGAAAGTCTATCTTATCCCACATAACTACAACTGTTTCTGACTTATTTGTTCATTTTAATAATGGGTTATTGCTCATTAATTTCTAGCAATTGTGTATATAAGGAATGTTGTTATGAGATGTAAATATTGCTTGTTGTTTTTCCCTTTTCCTTTAAAAATTTTAAAATTTCAAATGTTTATATATTATAACATACAGGTGATGTATATTTTATAGTCAGATACATAATTTACAGTAATTTGTTTCTCCTATGTTTTATATCATTATTTAAAATTCTCCTATTTTTATTCCAGAGCTTAAACGTGTTTATAACTATCATTAATCAGAAATTTAATATTGGTATACATGATGATAAAGAAATTCTCTGTATCATTTTTGCTTTATTTGACTTATTTATTAAATAGTTCCATCTTTAACCTAGTGATTTCATTGCTGCTTGTATCAGCTGTTAAGTCCCACAATGTGTTTATAGCCAACTAGCAGTCTGAGTAATTATTCTTACTGTGATAACTTTTTTGTGTTGAAATTTTGCTACAGTGACATGTTTATAATTAGAAAAAACAAAATTTAAGATTTTCTTCTCAAAGACAGTATGTAAAATATGTGCATTATGTATGAACTTAACTATGTATGAAAAATAAAGAACTAACACAAGTATAATCTATAATGTCAGCAGTGATTTTCTACACATAGCTTCATTGATGGTTACTTTTGTCCTTTCATTTGTATGTTTCTGTTATAGTTTTATGAAGAGCATGAATAATTTTGAAATTAAGGGTTTTTTTTTTGGTTGTTGTTAAAGGAAGTGCTTTTTTAATAGAGGGATTTGACGTTATCTTCTGTATTTAAGTTACATATGGAAATTTTGATCTGTACCTGACTCCCATTGTTAGCTTTTCAGTTTTTCAAACTCCAACTGTTTTTCACATTCATCAAAAAATAGGTTGACTGCTAATATCATTCATTTGAGTATGTAACTTTTTTAAAAGTACAGGGAAAAAGTTATAAAACTGTTTCTAAACTACTGTTGCAATAATTTTCAAACAAATATTTTAGTTATCAAAATAGGAACTTTAATTCAATAGTTTTACTCCACTGCTATCAGTATCTTAATTTGTGGCTTGTTTGCTTATCATGAAATAGCAATTCTCAAATATTTTCATTTTGGCATATCAGTTTTTAGTGTAATAGTATTTTGTGGCAAAGCAAAACATTGCTGAAACATATCTTGCCAATGATAATAATTTTTTTAGTAAAATTAAATTTATGTTTACATAAAATTACAAATAATTGGGCTTTTAACCTTTCCTTTAATCTTCTAAATATGTATTCCCTTACATAATGGTCTCAAAGGAGTTTTTAATAAATAAGCAGTGTAGTTTCAATATAACATTTGTATACACAGACATAATTTAATTACTGAAATTGAAGAGTTCATTCTTTAAACCAAATTACAGAGTAGAACTGACCCTTAAGTCATGAATTTTATTCTTAAAAATTTCATTTATGTTGCCTTTCTTGCATTTAATATTTCTTCTCAGAAACAACTACTACAAACAAAACACATTTTCATATTTGTAAAACCTGTGTTTATAGACCTCAAATTATAGAGAATTCCCATAATCTAAGATAACATGGCTTTAAGAATAGCATCCCTAAGATTTTTACCTTGTGTTTGACCACAGAATGAGGTGGAAAAGTACAATTATAGTGCTTGTTAAGTTTGTTTATCCAGTCATGCCACAAGTCACACAGCTGCAAACTATTTACAGAAGGTTTGCTAGACACTCCTCTGTCTAGGAATTTTTTATTTCTTTATGATTTTCTGCCTCATATCACACGGGGGTTGATTTGATTTGACTACATTAAGTGTTTTCTGAACTGCTGCTAGTTCTAAATAGATCTTATGTCTTTTGGAGCATACGTTTCTCAAAAGCCATATTTTTTTGAAGGGGATTCCAGTTCAATTAATTAATTAGCATATTGAGCATATGAGTTGATACAAACAACTGTAGTTATTATTTTGTCTAGTAGTCGCTTAGATTGTGGGGCTGAAATGGAGTGAGACATGCAAATGGCTGTTTTTATGAAGTGTATATTCTAGTGAGGAAGAGCTAAAATCTAAAGTAAATAACCACACAGTTAAAAAGAGAACATTCCAGAATGATTGCATATCTAGAAATCAGGATGTTACTGGAAGAACTTTGTTCTAGTCTATTTTGTAAGGAAACTGAAGAGTGTAATTCACCGCAGAGGTAGACAATCTCTTTTATGCCCCTTTCTCTTGTGCACTCTTTAGAGGGAAAAAGAAAGAACAAGGAATCCTGAAGAAAAATAAAGGATAAGCAAAGCAAAGGAACAGGTATGACTAATCTCATAGCAGGAACACAGGCTGTGTGACCATGTTAGTCTGTCATTCCTTGTGTAGACTGCTGGCGGTGGAGATGAAAGTGATCTTTTGTCATTTTCCTAAAGCCTTCTATCTCAGAGATGGGTGATCCTACCTAAAATAATGAGACAGCAAGGTTATGGCTACAAATTGGAACCAGAATTAAAAATTAGACTTCCTGGTATATTACATTATATCTTTACCAATGTTTACTTTCATCAGGGTTACTTGTGATCTGGATATGAAATTTACCACTTAGCAAAAAATGTGTCTGTTGGTCAGAACATCTTACAAATTATTAGTGAGATTACACCATGGAGTCTTTTCTCCTGCAGTTATGGGAGAAATACAAGTTCTGTTCCTTTCCCCCAAAACCGTGAATGAAAGGCAGTCTGAAATTTTAAAAGGCAAAGGAACTTCTGTTGAAGCAGAGTTGCTTGCAAAGATTCAAACTAGAGAAAAATCAAAAGACAGCTAGAATGATACTCTTCTTAATTATTTGCAAGGAATTCCAGTGAAGTTTAAAAAGTCCTGTGGTTGGGTCTGTAGTTAAATCCCATGATATGTAATTTTAGCAATCATCTGTGAGACAGTGGTGGGATATAATTATGGAAATGCAGACACAGCAGACACAGTGAAAACCAAATTAATTTTCAATATGCATACCCAAAACCTAATGAGAAAATTCCATCAATGATGAAAATAAAGTTGGGAATTTAAAGTGTGTGAAAGTGTGTAGGTGAGTATAAAGTGAACTAGATTTTCGTGACTGTCTGTATATTCTTCCCCTAGCTCTGTTCTCCCTAATCTGAGAGACTAATAGCATTAGTGGAATCTTTCCAACAAGTTTATTGAGTTAAGGTAAGAAGTGTTGCACAGAGCTTTTTAAAGCAACCTGTTTTTACTTATTTGAAAACATTTCATCAGTACCAAAAATAACTAAAATGTATTTTTTTAACTTACCAGGGGAAAAGCATTAAATTACAACTGTAACAGTAACTCTGAATTTACTGTTGACTTGATTTAGGCAGGGGAGCAGGAAAACTGAATTTACACATGAAGGTGGAACTGAGAGGTGGCTACAGCTTTGAGATTCTTTTATTATTATTTTCATCGAGGCAACATTGGTGTATACTGTGCATGAATTAGGGTTATAGGTCCACAACCTCTTTAGATGTTACACATCACAAATACCACCAAAGCACCATATTCCTCCACCATAGTCCACTGTGTCCTTTTCCCCCTTGGCTCTTCACCCCTCATTTTCCTCCCTGTATACCTTCAATCTGCAGTCAAATTTCTAAAATTTCTAAAAATTCTGTTGATTTAGTTTTATCTCTTGCTTTGATTTACTTTCCAGATATAAATGAAATTTCCCAGTATTTGTTTTTCTGCTTATATTAATCTCCTTCAGTTACATTTATGTTGTTGCAAGTGTCAAGAATTTTGCATGTATTTTTGTAGCTGAATAATATTCCATTTAATAACAGAACAAGAAAGACAGCAAGTCATTTAGCAACTGGAATTCAGAACAATAGGTCAAGGGTCCATGACTGACTTGTAATAAGAAGGCACTAAATTTCTCTTGGCTGCAGACTCTTTGCCTTCATTAAAAGCCTATAACCCTCTCATTGTCACAAGGAGTAAGTGATAGTGAGACTTTGCTAGATAGAGAGTACTTTGTGCAGGCACAGCAAAGAACCAAAGGATGACCTGAGCTTTTTGTTGCTTCTGAGTTCAGTTATTTGTAACAGAAGCTTCGGAGGAATTACACAAAGCTAGAGATGAGCAATGTTAAATGGAATCTTCTATCACTGTTTCCCAGCCTCAGCCATGATATTCTTTATTATCTTTTGCAGCTTAACAGATTACCTCCAAATTTAATAACTTTTTGCAGGAAAAAATGTATTTCTTCATACAGTTTCTATGGTTAAAATTCAAGAAAATCTTCGCTGAAATAGTTGTGACCCTCAGGTGCAGGGTGAAGGTACTGTCAAGAGGTGGCTCACTCACATGGCTGTAGACAAGAAGACTCGGTTCCTCAACACTAGGACTCTCCACAGTGCTGCTCTCCACAGTGCTGCTGTTCACTAACCCAGAGGGATGACCAAAGGCCAATGTGCAGCCTCAGTGACTTTTGCCTTATATTTGGAGCATGGCCACTTTCAGTTCCACAATAAACTAAGGTTATATGAGTCTGTTGGTTACAAGCCAGCCCTATTCCGTGTCAAGGAGCTTGTACAAGTGCAGGAATACCAGGAACTAAGTCCACAGAGCCATCTTGGAAATTACCTACCTCTGTCATTTCCACACCAACATCAAAAAATTTTGCCTTTTCCACCATATACCACTTATTAAATATATTTCCATGTATAAACTTTTTCCACAAATCCATCTTAAGCAACAATCTTCATAAATAATGAATTTAATGCAGTCATAATACTTAATGAAACTAATTATTAAAAAACAAAAATATAGCTGCTGAAATACATTTAATTTACCAACTCAAGTTTCGCCAGTTGCATTTGCCTTTGGAAAGTCCTGTTAGCTACACACTTGAGCTAGTCTTGCTTAAAGGAGATCCTTATAAATCTAGTGTAACTGAGGAGGCATTTGTTTCATGTGACATTTTCACTTACATTAAATTCCCAAGAAGTCTGAGGTAATAGTACTCAGAGGTAGACTGGAGCACTACAACAAAGTCCTCTTGCTATAGTGGTTACAACTTGTCACTTGCCAGCTATCACTTGTAATTACTTAACACTGAAACAGTTTAAAGAATTGAACCATAAGAGTGAAGCAGATTGTTCTCAGGACATAAAGCTAAACTCACCTTATTATGTATTGTTGCACTGCTGTCCATTCTCATTACCGGAGGCCATAAAGCAATTTTAACTGTTCCCTGGAATGTCACGAGCAATCAGCATTTTTGCTTTACTGTTCTGCTGAGCTTAATGGAATAGTTATATTTTAGAACTCATATAGCTGGGAAAGTTAGAAATAACTATGGATGTTTGTGAATTTAAATGATTTGGTTTGGGTAATCCTGGTGTTACCTCAAATATGGTTAGGGAACTCATGCACAAGCACTGTATTTCATTAGTGAACAGTTTTTTTTTTTAAATCATAAAATACAAAGTTCTGAACCCTAGAACTTGTTCTGTTCCATGCTATGACTTCATCTCTTATCTTGTTGGGATGTCCGTGAGCCCTTGAAAAGCTTCCCTGTGGGTCCTGTATGTTCTGATCCTTCATGGCCAAAGGTGACATTATAGGCAATAAAAGTGTGACTGATGGGAAGAATCTCTACAAGAGCATGCAGAGCAAAGCCTGTGACCATTTCATGACCAGGATTTTCTGTGATTGTTAATTATATATCTGTTAACCTTCTTTCTTTTGAAAAGAAAATAGTCTTTTACTTTAATTATATTTAACATCTGAATGTAGCTCTCTCAGTGTTAGCTAAGTTTTCAGCATCCTTTGTCTCAAACAATTAGAAGGTTGTAGGGATTGTGTAGCAGCACCTACATTCACCCTGCTATTATCATAATTTCTCAGAGTGCTTCCTATTCCTTCAACAGCTCTTTTTTTTTTTTTTTTTAGGGAAATTTAACCTCCAAGAATGCCAACTTGAAACAATACATGCACAACCTTTGCTTCTTTAAAAATGGAGAGACAAATCAATCTGGCTTATTCTGGAGGCAACTAAGTAAGTACCTCATTTCTGGATTACTATTTATGACAGATGTGAAGGTGATTTGCACAATTTTATTCCCCTCTTCCTTTAGAACCAGATATTAAGTGCCATGTGTCTTCATAATAAAAAACTTACTAAAGCTAAGTGAAATAAAAGGAGGTGAAGTAAGGCTGTGAAGGGACTCTCTCCAAGTGACTAAGAAAGGGAGTCCTAGCACAGCTGGGGTTGAATGTGTGTATGAAAGTCCTACTTGGGGGTTGAACCTACTTTTAACCATCGTGTGCCTCTATCAGCATTATACCACCTGACTATTTCAGTGCCAGTCTTTGTCTAACAAATATTGCTGAGGGTCTCCATTTAAACTAGAGAAAGGTAAGGAGAAAGAGGGAAAGAGACAAAAAGGACTACAGTGGTGGACATTTGATGACAGGTTCTTGATGGGACTCACCCATCAAAAATCCTAATGCTATCACAATTAAAAGAATAAATTTTAAATACTATTAATAAAGTTTCAGGATTAAAAAGCCTTCTATTTTGCTAACTTTTGTACAGTCATTAAATTACCGTCTATGGACTGTGGATAAGTGTTACGTTATGGTAGGTAGGATTAAGAGATGAGAATTTCACTCTTTCTGGGACAGAAAGGCCTCTCAGAAGATTCGTTATGAGTTCACATTACACTTTTCAGCTTTATTTTCCAGAATTCATTCTTACATATTCTCCTACTACTTTGCTCTTGTTTTTCTTCCTCTTCATCAAAAATCCATTTTGGCAATTCCAAAAACGATTCTATGTCAATACCAAACCTAAGTACTATATTCTTCAATCAAAATTAACCTATCCATTTTCTCAACTCTTAAAATGTTAAGCTTAGTATTCATATAATATCTCTGTTACATTGTGCTGCGCATTTAACTTGCTGACTGTATGTTTCATCAGAATGTAATAGACAAGTCATCTCTCAGGTAACCCACAAAGGTCAGGCACAGTGCATGGCACATATGAGCTCCCAGTAGATGAGTCTTGATTAAATAAAAAGATCACTATGTGGTTTGAATGTGTGTTCTAGTCAGACTTTTTGCATTTGTAATGCTAGAATACACTAGGTTAAAACGTGAATTTAAATAAATGTATTTTCATGAGGATACATTAACTTCTATTGGTAAAGTAATGAGTGTCCTCTTACTGTGGAATACTCTGTCCTAAAGATAAGTGGGAACGTGACTGAACCCACTTTGTGAAGTAGGATATACCAAAAAAGCAAATGATATAATTTCCATAATTTGCAAAATGGAGTAGTATTCCTATAATGTATCTCTTTTTATTGAGGTTAATCATGGTAGTTCTGGTTAATCTGAACCTCAAAGCCAATGCCACTCCAACTGTGAAATATGGAACAGTGCCAGTCCATGAATGGATGTATATCTCTACTGAGGTAGAAACTTTGGGAGTAAACATTTTAAAAGAAAAATATGACTGGTGAGTTTAATAATAAGATATGGCCAATAGCTATATGCTTTTTTCTTATTAATTTCATTTGCTTATAAATCATTTCTGTTGTGTAATGGAATCAGCTTACTCTAGCAGAGATACACACAACAGACTGCACACAAAAAAAAGCAACCAAAGCCTCAAAAAGGTTCCTTCGATGTATATAGTTTGTGAAACTCTTCTCCAGAATAGAAGATACCACAATGGCTCCATGGGAGCATGGAAGGAAAATAGGAACATAAATTTGCAGATATTATAAAAACTTATCAATAAATTTATAGAAATATCAACAAATACTGGCATAAAGGAATGATCTATAGAGTGATAAACTTCTGAAATGTGACAGTTGTGATTTGTTGTCTTATTCAACGGCCTTTTTAAGACTGTGTGTGTGTTTTTTTTAACTTTATTATATATATATATATATATATATA
>PVHY01005376.1:45499-83601 GCA_004024945.1 Uropsilus gracilis | reverse complement strand
TTATTTAGGGTTTCAATTTCGTTTTTCTGTTCGTTGATGATATTGTTCATTTTGCTGCATTCTTTTTTATATTTTTCTACTATTTCTCTTAATTCATTGAGAGCTTCTCTTCTTTTGCTTTCCCTTTGTTCCCCCTCTTCCTTGGCCTCTTTGAGTGCTTTTATCACGTTGATTCTGAATTCTTTGTCTGACATATGGACCATTTCTTCGATGTCTTCCATGTTGGTTTTTTCAAATTGTTTATCCTTAGGTGGTGAGTTATTTTTCTTAGGTCTTGCTTGAGTGTTTGTGTTCTTCCTTTTTCCTGTGTTTTCCTTTCGGATCTGCTCTACATATTGGGTGACTACCGCTCTAGTAGTAGGCATGTTGAAGCCTATATATTCGTATTTACTGCTGCTTATGTACTTTTTGTAGTGAATATCCTTGTGTTCTGAGTTCGTGCCGGTGCCGCGTAGTGGCGCCAGCGCTTTTGGGTTTTGGGGCCTGACGCCCGGGAGACGCCAAGGGCTGTTGCAGGTAGGGAGCCCACCTGTCTCACGTGGTCTCCTCACCCAGGTGCTGGCATGCTAGCTGCTCCTCTCACGCGGGTTGGAGTCCCTCTGCAGGTGACTCCTGTCCCCGAGAGAGTCTCAGTCCACTCCCGGGACTTTGGGGTCCGCGGTGCGGTTATGCCAGGTGCGGCTCCTTCCCCTCTCCCTTTAGCAACTCAGTCCGATCTGGGGTTAGGCTGAATAGCCAGGGTCCATAGAGAGGCAAATGGTCGATCTGCCTACCTCCTGGGTGTTTCTCTGATGCCCGGGAGACGCCACGGGCTGTTGCAGGTAGGGAGCCCACCTGTCTCGCGTTGTCTCCTCACCCAGGTGCTGGCGCACTAGCTGCTCCACTCACGCAGGTTGGAGTCCCCTCTGCAGGTGACTCCCGTCCCCGAGAGAGTCTCAGTATATTTCACTTTGTGTAATCCTTTTCAATTACATTCATGTTATTGCAAACTGCAAGATTTAAATTATTTTTATACCTGAATAGTATTCCATTGTGAGTATTCATGTATGTATGTATGTACATATATATACATACATGTATATGTGTGTTTATAACTATGTATCTCTCTATCTGATAGGTGTGCTGTGGTGAAATTGGGAGGCCAGGGCCCCAGCAAGGTAATGCTGCATTAAGACTGCAGCCATTGTGCCCTAGACTTGGAGAAGGGAAGCCAAGCCTTCCAGGGAGAAGAACAGAGGGAACATTTAAGAAATAGTGCAGCTGGAGAGCAAAAGAACAGATTGAAAACTGGAGAAGAGAGAGCCCAGAGGAATATCAGGGAGGCTGGAGACCTCGGAAATGTCACTGCCCCTCTGTGTGTCAGCAGGGTAGGGAAGGAAGCCATGCTATGGACTTCCATCCCCAGCCCAGGCCAGTGAGGAACCTGGGGAAGCATGCTGGAGAGATTTGTGACCTGTGCAAGCTGACTTGGAAATTTTGTTCTTGAAAACTTGCTTTAAATTTGAAACTGCAAAGCTTGGGAATTGTCTGGAGATCTGAAGAGAATTTGGACTGTTGCTGCTTTTATCATGTGATGTCTGAAGTAGTTGCTACTGTTGTATCAAGTGAGTCTTACTGGTTCCAGGCCACTTTAGAGTTGAAACTGAAAGAATGTTGTTGGAACTGTGTCTTTTGAAGGAGGATCAATGATGCCATCTTGGTTCCTTCATTGGATATGAATCTCCTGCTTTTAAAGGAGGATCGACAATACCATCTTGATTTGTTCACCTGGCTTGAAGGTGGCAGAGTCACTATTTTGTGCACACATGTGGGTTAGGACCCCTGTGCAGTTTTTTTGGACTGAACTGGTTGGTAAGATAATCAAAGGGAGTCCATTATATGCTTAATAGCTTGTCTATTTTGTCTTTTTAATGAGTAAATCTGTTTTGCCTCTTCTTAAGGTTAGTTTGTCTTTCACTGCTCATGTGGGCTGGGACAAACATGATGAGTGGCAGGATTTGAAGGGCCAGCTGCTCCCACTTGTAAGTCTAGTTAAGTACCCTGTTTTATTTGTTTTCTTACCCAATTTCAATAGTAGAGCACATATACCCCTTTGAATTAATTTTTTTTTACATTCTTTGGACAAATGCTAGGCTGGATCATATTGAATATTTATTTTTAATATCTTAATATTTTGAGGAAATTCTATACTGTTTTACATAAGGGCTAGACTAAACTGGTCTATTCCCATTGGAAGTGTATGAGGGTGCTTTTTGATTTGCATCCACACCAACATTATTGTTGCTGACATTCTTAATATAGCTCATTCTCACAAGTGTGCAGTAATAGCTCATGCTATTGATTTGCATTATCCTATCATAGCTGATGACAAGAATTTTTTCTTGTAACTCTTAACCATCTACCTTTC
Organism: Uropsilus gracilis; assembly: GCA_004024945.1. Classification (NCBI taxonomy): domain Eukaryota; kingdom Metazoa; phylum Chordata; class Mammalia; order Eulipotyphla; family Talpidae; genus Uropsilus; species Uropsilus gracilis. The sequence goes on along the minus strand of PVHY01005376.1, from coordinate 81,194 downwards.
TTTTTTGGAGAAGTATCTACTTAGCTCTTCTTCCCAATTTTGATTGTTTTATTTGTTTTCTTTTTTGTTGAGTTTTATGAGGTATTGGCTGATCTTTCAGATTAAGTACTTTTTGGATATATGTTATATGAATATTTTTCTCCCACTAGGTATTTAGGATATGTTTTCATTTCAGTGATACTGTCACTGTTCAGAGCTTTTTAATTTGATATAAATTAAATTAACTGTTGGGGGGCTGTCACCCCCAGTGCTGGTGGTGCTGCATTGAAATAGCAGCTATTCTTCAATGGTGGGCGGAAACATGGAGAAGGGAAGTTAAACATTCTCCTGAGAAAAGAGGATTAAGAGATTAGGGAGGGGACAGAGGAAAAACACATGGAAAGGAGACAGAAGACAAACTGAAAAGGAAGGTGCAGAAAGGAGCAGTAGGGAGGCTAGGAGGCCTCAGAGCTGCTGCTGCCATGTGGGGCAGCAAGAAGGGAAGGAAGCCAAGCTGTGGGCTTCCATTCCCAGCCCTGGCTGGTGAGGAGCCCAGAGAATCATGTTGTAGAAACTTGTGACCTGTGTGGGCTGTCTTGAAAATATGGTACTTGAAAACGTGGTTTAATTTTGAAACTGCGAAGCTTGGAAGTCTTCTGGAAAACTGAAGTTTGCTGTGTTGCCATTTTCAACATGTTCTTGACATCTGAAGTGCTTGCTTTGTTGCTGTATCAAGTGAGTTTTGCTGATTCTGGGCCACTTTGGAGTTGGAGCTGAAAGAATGCTAGAGCTGTGCCTTTTGGAAAAGAATTGATGGCGCCATCTTGGTTTTCCTCATTGGATTTGAATCTCCTGCTTTGGAGAAGGGTCAATGACCCCATCTTGGCTTTTTCTGGCTTGGAGTGAGTGGAACTGTTACTTTGAAGAAGGAATGGTGGCGCCATCTTGGCTCCTTCATCTGGCTTAAGGTGGGGCAGCCGCCATTTTGTGGATGCACTTGGCTGCCACAGTCATGTGCTCTTTGGACTGGAGACTGGACTGTGTGCTAAGATTACCAAAGAAGTTTCCTTGTATCCCTCAGTGACTCTTGTCTAATTTATCTTTTAATAAGTAAATTTGTTTTTGCCTCCCTCTTAATGTTTATGTGGTCTTGCTACTGCATGCATTGGCTAGGAAGAACCTGGTGTGTGGCTGGCTCTACAGGGCCAGCTGCTCCCCTTTGCAAGTTTCTTTATTTTGTTTTGCCTGTTTTGTCACCTGATATCAGTTCCACTTTTTTTTCTTGTTTGTTTGTTTTTATTTTCCTTGCCATTAGAGTTGAGGCTCCAAAGCCAATGATGTAGTATATTTTGCCTATGATTTTTTCTGTGCATTTTATCATTTCATACATCCAAGTTTTTTAACCATTTAAAGTTAATATATGTGTGGTATGAGAGACTGGTATAATTTTATTTTTCTGCAAGTAGCTGTTCAGTTCTCCCAATTCCATCTGTTGAGGAGACTTTGCTTTCTTCATTGTATACTCTTGACTCCTTTGTCATAGAACTTTCAAAGTACATGTGGGTTTACTTCTAAATTTTATTCAATGGTCTGTTTGTATATTTTTATTTCAAAAACTTACTGGTTTGATTACTTTTCGTATAGTTTGAAGTCTGGGATTATGATTCTTTTTTGACAAGATTTCTCTAGCTGTGCAGGATGTTTTTTTGTTTTATAAAAATTTTGTTAGCATTTATTTTATTTCTTTGAAGTATTAAAACTTGTATAAAGATTCAAATGATTTTATATATTACTAAGAATCTAGATTATTTTTATCCCATTGTTGCCTAAAATAGTGGAAGGTTTTGATCCCAACCTCCCACTAGCTAACTGTTCCATAGATGACTATAAAATCATAACTTAACCTGATAGAAGCACAGCAGGCAGCAGGAAGGGGGAGGCAGAAGAGAGATTTAATGCTGGGGAGGTTATTAGTCACATAATATCTGAACAGCCTAAGCAAGATCAAGGGAACTACCTGAGAGTGAATGCTCAATTTCCAAATGTAAACTATCTTCATCTTTGCATCCAGAGGTGATACAGTCAGATTTAAAATACATATATATATATATTTTTTATTTAAAATTATTGAATATACTATCTGTAACAGTAGTTTCTCCCCTAGAATAGTTCCTTTTTGCATTTGCAAGAAAATGTGTTAGAAAATCTTTTTGCTATCACTGCCTGCCACAGATATGTAAATAGGAAAAGTCACATTCTATTTTTGTTGTTGTTGTTTTGATAGGTAGAGGAGACAGGGAAAAAATTAACTTCCAAATTGAGGCTAAGTCTGCAACTATTCAAAATATTATTGGCCTGCATTTCTTCCATAACATCATAAATGTTCTTGTGAATGAAATTTTTTGTGAAAATACTTTTTAAATTAATATTGAGGTAAAACATCAAAAATAAAAATTTACTGTTTTAACCATTTTCAAGTGTTCAATACCATGTTATTAAATACTTTCACAAATTGTGCAATCATCACATCTACTTATTTTCAGACTTTATTCATTATTCCAAACAGAAATCAAACAGTAGCTACATTCAGACAACTGCACATCCCATGCCAGTTCCTAATAATAATTGTGCTAAATGACAAGAGTAATGATTACCTTGAGTTTCGGTTGACTTGCAAGTGTTATCTAGTTCTTGCTGCTTTATATCAGCTGAGGGATCTATTCCACTTCTAAGACTTTATTTGGGTGAATGTGGACCAGTGGCTCCTGTTCACTACTCACTGGAATCACCCGTTGGAGGTTACTACATGATTCCCATTTATGTGAAAAGGTGATGTGATTATAAAATTATTCAGAAAGTCAATTGCATCCAGACCATCCAATGGCAAGGAAATAATATCATGTACATTGATAAAATACATATCACATACATTGATAAAATACATTTATAGAATAATATGTACAATCATAAAATACATTCAAATCCATTTTCCTCTGGCTAAAATTTAAGAAGTTTTTCTAACTATAATGAGGATGAGGTCTTTTGAAATAAACCACATTTCTTAAAATGTGAGTAAAAATCTCTCCTTTACACCCTCTTGAAACCAGATGCAAACAGGCACCAAAACAAAGCAAGGTGAGTGTGGAATATGGTGATGCAAGTTGAGTGATGAGCTTCAGATAAAAGGAAAACCTTTTATCTGTCTCATCCCCTCTGACACACTAGAGTGTGAGCAACAGGAAGTCTCTCATCTGTAACCCAGCTTCCTAACCTCTTTGGAATGTCCCAAGAGACATATGACCTATTAGTAATGACTGTTACCCCCACAGGTAAATTCTTCTATTACTACCCATACCCCTGCCATATATCATGTAGTTTAGGAATCAGGTGGTTACTTACTCATTAGCTCATTGTGATCATTTTTCTGTCAGAATATATAAGGAACTTCATAACATCATTAAAGTTAAACCTAAATATGCTTCCCAAGATCCCCATTTTGTGGGCTAGCCTCATAGATTACTATCAATCTCTTTTCTCTCATTTCTTCTTTCCCACATGCGACTCCTAACAAATGAGAAGCTTATATTCAAACTTGTCCTTTTGGAACACCCAAATAAACAGGATCACAAATGAGAGAGTAAAAATTACAACAGACACAGTAGAAATCGAAAGGAAATCAGAGATTACTATGAACATCTATATGGAAACAAATACAACAAACTGGATGAGATATACAGGTTCGTAGAAAGATACAGCTCCCCAAAATTGAATGAAGAAGTAGTAGAGAACCTGCACAAACAAATCACAAGCAGTGAAATTGAAGCAGTCATCAAAACTCTTCCTAAGAACAAGAGCCCAGGACCAGATGGCTTCACAAATGAATTCTACCAGACATAAAAAGATGAAATAACACCTGCATTACTAAAACTTTTCCAAAACATCGAGAAAGAAGGAAAATGACCAAGCCCGTTCTATGAAGCAGACATCACACTCATACCAAAACCAAATAAAGATAGCACTAAAAAAGAAAATTTCTCTAATGAACATAGAAGCAAAAATTTTAAACAAAGTCCTGGCAAACTGAGTCCAATGATGCATAAAAAGCATTATTCACCATGATTATGTGGGATTTATCCCAGGGGCACAGGGATGGTTTAACATATGAAAATGAATAAACATAATCCACCACATCAACAAGGAAAAAACCAAAAACCATATGATCATATCAATGAATGCAGAAGAAGCGTTCAATGAAGTCCAACACTCATTCAAGATAAAAGCACTTGAAAATTTGGGTTAAGAGGAACATACTTCAACATAATAAAAGCCATCTATGACAAACCTACAGCAAACATCATTCTAAATGGAGAAAAATTATAAATCCATTTCATATAAGTACCATGCACTAACCGATTGCACCACTGGAGCATTCAAATTATAAAACCATTTCAGTTAAGATCTGGAATGCCCACTCTCTGCACTACTTTTTAACATTGTATTGGACATGCTAGCAAGGGCAATAAGGCAAAACAAAGACATAAAAGGGATACAAACAGGAAAAGAAGAACTGAAGATATCACTTTATGATGACATGATTCTCTATATAGAGAACCCCCAAAAATCCACAGAAGAACTACTTGAAAAAATAGACCAGTTCAGCAAGGTAGCTGGCTACAAAATCAACACACAGAAGTCAGTAGCTTTCTTATATGCAAAAAGTCAAGGAGAAGAAGAAGAAATTTAAAAAACCATCCTGTTTACCATTGCACCAAAAAAAAAAAAAACCAAAAACAAAAACAAACAAAAAAAAAAAACCCTGGGAATAAACCTAACAAAACACGTGAAAGAGCTATACAAAAAAAACTTCAAAATGCTGCTAAAAGAGATAGAATAAGACATAGGGAAATGGAAAGATATTCCTGCTCATGGATTTGAAGAATTAACATCATCAAAATGGCCATCTTTCCAAAAGCAATCTACAGATTCAACGCAATCCCTATAAAAATTCCAATGACATTCTTTAAAGAGATAGAACAGCAGCACCACAGAGGTGGCAGAGCCCGCATCCTCTGCAGTGGTGCTGTGATGGCATGGTCACTGCATCCCACACAAACTGGCTCTACTTGCCTCTCAAGGTCGGGTGGGATAGAGCTGGGGTTGGCCTGGGGAGTTGCTAGGCCCTGCCAGTGTGTGGGCACCATTGCACATCCTAGCCCTGTGAAAAAGCAGGGTGCGTTGTGTGGCTGGATCGAGTTCTCCACAGACCCCTCTGGGTTTGCTTCCACTCCAGTGAGCCCTCATCAGGAATAAGCACCTCAAGATGATTTTCAACCACAGAAACCAAATAGGTGAGGTACAGGAAAAGACCCTTAAACTTATGCCACCCAGGCAGGACTCAAAAAGAACAAGGTGAAGAATCACCAAGCACTGAACTGTGAGGGCAAACAAAATAACTAGGCCTGCAATGTCACTGAGGAGCTGTCACTAAGGGCACTGCACACCCCCTTTGCTCAGAAGGAGGAGACCTGCCAAATGGCAGTGGCCCCACAGCCAATCTTCAAAAGAGAAGACTAGGAGACCTACCATCAACTGATGGCTGTCCCCATCGAGGAGCTGCTCTACCAAAACATATGACTGGGAATCATGCTCCCAAAGCCAAAGACCTGAAACATAATGTGAAGGAGCAACAAAAATGTTGCAGAAAACAATAGAAATGAGATCCACCAAAAAACAAGAAGCAATGATACAAGCCAAATGTGCTCAAATCGACCTACAAAGGCGAAAGCAGTACAGCAAAGAAATCACATGCTCAAGTCCCAAGAAATCACACACTCACCAAGGATGAGGAAATAGATCCAGAAAAGAAACAAACAAACAAAAAAGACAAACAATAAAAAGAAAGGAGGTGAAGTGACCAGAGGGGGTGTGGTGTGGTGGAGTATTCCCATGGGGACCAGCAATTATATAATCATGTATTGTAAAAAATCCAAAAATAAAATAAAATAAAAATAAATAAATAGAACAAAAATTACTGAAATTCATTTGGAATAGCAAAGACCTCAAATTATATAAAAAAAATTATATCAAAAAAATATCAAAAAGCCTCCTGGTCAGAAAATGAAAGAATGGAGGCTTAAATATTGCAGACTACAAATTATACTACAAAGCCATAATAATAAAAAAAGCACAGTACTGGTATAACAACAGACAATCTGACCAATGGAACAGAATTGAGTACCCTGAAATAAAACTGCACATATATAGTCAACTAAATTTGACAAAGGAGTGAAAAACCTACATTGGAACAAAGACAGCCTCTTCAACAAATGGTGCTGGGAAAACTGGACCAAAACATGCAAAAAAATGAACCAAGACAACCATGTACAAAAACCAACCCTTTAACCATGTACAAAAACCAACTCAAAATGGATAAAAGACTTGGATATAAGACCTGAAACCATAAAATAAATGGAGGAAAACCTAAGAAAAACTTCCATGAATTATAATTCAGAAATTCCTTTCTAGTTTCATCTACAGATGGCAAAAAAATGAAGGAAAACATAAACAGATGGGACTACATCATGCTAAAATGCTTCTGTACAACAAACAAAACAAAAAGAAGCCCAATGGAATGGGAAAATTTTTTGCCCTCCACAGAGTGGTAAGGGTTTAATAATGAAGATCCACAAGGAACTTACACAACTAAACAAAAACAAAACAAGAAGTCCAATAAAAAATGGGGAGAAGAGAACTAAAGAGACACTTCTCTAAAGAGGAAATACAAATGGCCAACAGGCACATGAAAATTGTTCAGCATTACTAGTAATCAGGGACATGCAAATCAAAAATCAATGAGATACCACCTTACACCAGTAAGAATGGCCCACATCCCCAAATCAGGCAACAAATGCTGGCATGGATGTGGAGAGAAAGGCACACTCTTACACTTCTGGTGGGAATATAAACTCATCCAGCTACTATGGAAAGCAGTATGGAGGACCCTCAAACTAATGAAAATGGAACTACCATTTGACCCAGCAATCTCTCTTCTGGAATCTACCCAAAAGAGACCTCAATGTGGGTACAAAGGGACACGTGTGCTTGGATGTTTACTGCAGCACTATTTATAATTGAAAGGATACAGAAACACCCCAAATGTCCCAAAACAGATGAATTGATGAAAAAGATGTGGTACGTATACTCATCAACTAAAAATGACAAATTTGATGAGTTTATGATAACATGGATGTACATAGAAGAAATCATATTAGCAGAAACAAGTCAGAAAGAGAAAGACAGAAACCACATGGTTTCACTAATATATGGACAACCAAACGAAAGTACACAACTGGCGGGGGAACAAACTGGAGTGGCCAAGGAAGGGTAGTGGTGAGTGACCAGAGGATTACAATAATGTGAAATATATATATATATATTTCATATCATTGTAATTATAAATCATTAAAAAAAAACTTGTCCTCTTGGGGTTAATCATGCATTTACAAGACAAACCAGGTTTCTGGAAAAACAAAAACAACACTTATTTACAAACAAGGAAAGAAGCACTGAAGGAAAGAGTCACTGAGACCATGAGTGACCTCTTTTTTTTTATCCCAGGTATTGTCCCATCTCAAAACCTAAACAAAGTTTATAAGAGCCAAAGCTCTATGTGTCCTAGAGATGGCATCTTCTCCTTGCTCCAACCCTGAAGAAAAAATTTCATACTAGGGGTGATGGTGTCTCACCTCTCCCTGTGTCTGGAAGGCATATAGGTTCTAGTTTTCTAGCAAGTTCTATCTCTCTCATCTTGAGAGCCAGGCAGATTTTAAGCCTTCCAGGTTCCATTTTTCCAGCGTACACTAATTCCAAACTTTCCAGGTTATGCTGATATCAGCGTTTCTGGGTGCCAAGTTTTTCCAACAAACTATTCTCTCTTTAGAGATTCAAATTCCAGTTTCCAAACCAAAGACCCACAATTGTATTTCTTGTCCATTTTCCTTTTCCCAGGAAGGCCAAATCCTGGGATTTTCTTCTTCTGGGGTTGTAGCCTGCAATGGCCTGTTCCTCCTATTGTTTTTCTGAAGCTTTTATTATCTTCACCCACACTGCTCCTTGCTTACTTGCCCTCAAGCCATACCTCATCTGGGCCATTTTGATTGGTGTCCTTTTTTCAGCTGTCTACCCAGTTATACCTTCATTCCTCCACTGTCTCATTTCTTCCAATTACAGTGGTTTCTGAATATAATTAGTTTATATGTATACGTGAAGATTGAAAATCAGTTGCATGAGAAGACTGACTCTTAAAGGAAGAATACAAGAGATCTTGTTATTTATATTGCTTTCTAAAAACATTTCTTATGAAATATTTTTGCATGGAAAAATAAAAAAGCACATATATTTAGATTTAAAAATCCCTTTGCTATCTTGTAGCTGACATTGTATTAATCTGGTGTGACTTTGGGCTCTAATGTCAGTAAAGAATTTCCACTGACACATTGTACTAGTCTGATTTGTGGTGTCTTGTATGTTTGGGTGTCAATCAAGCTTAAAGATTTTTGTTTATAAACATAGTGGTTTGGAATGATATCATTGATAAATTGCACATCTTTAGGTCTCTCAGAAACAAGGTCATACCTGTATAGTGGTGTTGAGCTAGTTGATTGAATAAGCTTTGCATGAAATTCAATTCAGTTAAGATAGTGCCAACTGCCACAATATACAACCCGATCTGTGTATCTGCTGTAACGGATGAAAGGATAATCTCAGAAAAATAATAATCGTGCTCTTGTTTTTCTCAAGGAGAAAGTTTATGGTAAGCACATGGTAATAATTAAATAAAGAAGGCAAGATTTAATACATTCAGTATCAATCATAAAGCAATTGCCTTACAATAACAACTACTGGGTAAACAAAGTCCTTTCCTACAGATCAATGAATAAGGTTGGCTAAAATCTGATTTTTGGCAAATATAGGAAGAAAAATCATCTCTCTCTAGCTGTGCTAGTGTGAGAAGTTACATTAGATTATATGACTCTTACTTATCCTTGCCCTCACCTGTAAGATGGATACAAAATAAACACCTGTCTCTTTCAGTTGATGCAAAAATTAAATAAGACATTATAAATAAAAAGTAGTTTTACTGACAATTATCATTTTTTTTGGTCAACTAGGAAATGAAAGGAACTGAGAAATAAGTGAATTGTCATTTCCAAATATACTACTGGAAATCTAATAGAATCAGAAACCAAGAAATATTCATAGTTCTCTTAGCTTCCAAGTGGTTGTTAGTGGGTGTTTTTTTTTCTCCTATAGAAGTTCTCTTGTTTTCCTTCTTTTTGGAGAAACCCATATGGAATTCCAATCTCCAAAACCCATTAATTTTATTAACCGTAAGAATCTAAATTACAGCCTGCTTTCCACTCCTTATAGTAACTGCACAATCTGTTTAAAATGAGGGCTGGATTGCCCACCCACCTCCTCCATTTCTAGCTTACATGTGTGAGACACCCTTCAATGGTCTGTAAGCATGAGAAAGTAAGCATATGTGGGAAAATAAAAGGAAGTTAATATGGCTTGCACTGAAAGGAATGAACAAGAGCAGAAACTCAAGTACAAGGTCAATAAAATACTGCTTAGAAGCAGGGATTTTTTTTCCTGAGAGTGTAGAATAATGAAATACAATTTTAGTCAGGGAGACATGGGCATATTTTAATTTACAATGACTTGGGAGATCACTGAAGATAGATTGAAAATCCTCCATAAAGCTGTGGAATGGGGAAAAGAAACCTTATGAGATTTTTGGGGAGGAAGATTCATCAGATGGCTCAGAGGAGGAAGGATGTGAGATGGAGGGGACCAAGCCTGGTGAGTCTGGTTTGGAAGACTAAGTGAAGGAGAGATCATGTAACTGGGTGGTGCAGCTGGGAAGAGGTACCAATAAGGAGAAATAGCCTGCATGATATACTCTTGGAGCACAAACAAGGAAAGAAGTACTGTGAATGGAATCTAGTATGAGAAGATAAAAGCTGCAAAAGAACAGAGTAAAAGAGAGCCATGATAGACTGGGCCCTGTAGCCTACTTCTGGGCTGTACGTGGGGCTGAAAATGCAATTTTTGCCCTGAAGGTCAGCACCCTGGGATATGGCCATCTAGGGAGGAGGAAAAGTTATGAGAAAGACAAGGTTTTTTCCTTTGGTTTGGTTTGGAAACTGGAATTTGAACCTCTGACAAGAGGCTAGCTTGGTGGGAAACTTGGATTGTGTACATGCTGGAAAACTTGGAATCTGTACATGCTAGAAAACTTGGAATCTGCGTGCTTCCCAAAGAAGGAGGAGTTGAATCTTCTGAAAACTGCTTCAGGTTTGGAGGGGTGAGAAGATACCATCTTGAAAGTATTTTAAGACCTTGTAACTGGACAGTCACTGGAGTAAGGTAACCAGCTACCCATGACCACAGTGACTGAGGTTGCCCTTGTTTGTAAATAAACCTTGTTATTATTGTTTTATATATTCTTTTAATTGTGCACATGGATGAAAACACCCAGAATGCTGTGTTTAAATATTGACCTCTCTCCTTGCAGTTTAGCTGCCTTTTTGCACCCAGTTTCAGCAACAAATAGGACCTGATGTAAAGTTGCAAGCAAGAAGCAAGCTTCAGTCAGAAACTGACTCCAAAGGAGAATTTTATTATGCTTCCAGGGGAAAGTCAACTGAAAGTATTAAATGTACCTTACAACCTGAGACACTGCACCACATGTCTGAGTTACGTGCACGGCCAGTGCAGCATCCTGGGACATGGAAGTCCTTAGATGCTTGATGGCTGACAGATGGATGGTCATGCTGGAGGTCTTATGGATGGAGAAGCTTGTGGCTGGAGAGCAGAGTGGAATCCAGAGGTATCAAGCTAGCCCTTGCCTGAGGTTACACTGGAGCCAGTCTTCTCTGAAACTGCTCTGCTGTTTCTGCAGCACTGGGGTTTTTATTGTTTGTTTATTGTTTTCATCAGGGTATAATTTGGGACCACCGGTCAGTTCCTTTGTACACACTCCATTAGTCCTCATCAAGTTATACAAAGACAAGTTCATGAACTTGTTTATGTTTTATGGGTTTGATTACATGTTTGTCAAATAACATCTGGTTCAAGATGGTTGTACACCTTTCAGTGAGGATATAGGGCTCTCTACTGGGTCCAGAACTCAAATTAACATGATGGGCCACAGTTGTGGGCATTGTTAGCATGTGTCTCTCCTCAGGGGGAATGTGGAAGATTTAGGAAAGTGAGACAATGATATTAGAGAGAAAGGCCAAGCAAGAGGGGGAGCTGGAAGTCCAAAGAGATGGGTTCTCAGGTCAGAGAATAAAATGATTTAGGAAAGGAACATTTGTTCATGTTGAAAGGAATGTTTCTCACAGCTGTGGAAAATTACTAAATCATAGAATAATGTAGAAACTTATCTGTTTGATGCTTTATTAATTCAATACACATTTGGTAGACCATGCCTCTGTTCCAAACACTGTTAGAGAAAATGATAATCTAGATAGAATTTCAGTGTCTAAGAAATTTCATGTCTAAGAGCAGATCCTGAAGTTAAATATAGAGAATAATTAGCATAATTCATCTAAGAAAAAGCATATAATGGAGTAAATTCTTTAATTCTCATGTGTGTTTAATTCTCATGTTTCTTTAGATGGAGGACAAAACTATGTACAAAAAATGAAAGGACTGGTTAAATAATTAGATTCTGTAATAGTGACTTTTAAAAAACCAGTTATTTTGAAGTTAGATATGATATATTCTATTTAGGATTATATCACTGTTTGATTTGTAGTTTCATTATGTAGTAGCTCATCTTGTGAACATTTAAACGATTCCTAGTTATGCTTATTAAAAAGTTATGTGTAGTTGTTATAATTTTTTAAAGGAATTTGAAAAGTCACAAAATCTGTTTCTGCAGCGCCTGTTTCTCTAGTACTTATATTTATCAAATTCCTACATTTTACATTTGTTATTCGGTAAAGAAAACTTTCTAACTTAAACTCAAGTCAACTCTGCTTCTTCCACGCAGTCTCTCTCTCTCTCTCTCTCTCTCTCTCTCTCTCTCTCTCTCTCAGCTTGACTGCAGGAAGGAAAAAAAAATTAGAGCTGCATTTTGAATTCACAGTTCTTGGCCTCAAATGTAACTTTTACAACACCTGCAGCCTAAAGACTTTCAAAATTGTGGGTTATTTCCACCATTTCCAGCCCTCTCACTAAAATTCCAAGCCAGAACAAGACTCATAGGGTACAAGCCTATTACTAACCAAAGTAAATTTCTATTTACTACAGAAAGAAACATATAAGAATAACTCCGATTACTCCAACATTGCCTAAAACCTTTCTCAGCATTGTCCAAAGTCCTTCCCCCAGAGTCTCCAAAAACCTTACCACTTGTTCAATCCTTCAGAGTTCATTCACATGTGCTCCAAGAGTAGATATCTTCCTTTGGCATGCTTCAGCTTCTCGTTGTTCTCCTCCTGGTAGTAGAAAGAAACTCCATAATACAGGAACCAGCAAAGTTCATTCTCTTCTCAGGCATGGCTTACATGGCCTCACCAGAAACACTCAAGTCAAATTCAGCAAGACTAACTCCAACATGGAGTTCAAATCTTCAACCTCTTTAGCTTTCAGCATGTACACTCAGCTTGAAACAGGGTAAAAGACTTTTTGACTTTAACTGAAACACATACAGGCCTGCTTCTCTTTGCTTAGCAGGCTGCAAGTCGTTCCTTAGCAATTGCCTTTAACTTTAGCTGGACATCCCTATGCCTGCTTCTCTCTCTAAGAAGCAAGCTACAAACTGTTCATTATCATTTTCACTGTTCACCTTTACCGTTGATATGCAAAAGCCAGCCAGCAGCTTCTCTCTGCTTTCCCTCTTTCAGACCTAAAAAGAAAAACTTAGAAACATTGTCCAAAACCTTTCTCAACATTGTCCAAAGTCCTTTCCCAGATTGCCCAAAAATCCTCAGTCTTTCAGTCCTGATCATCTCACCAATGTCAGCCAGTCAGAGTTCATCTCCACATGTTTGAAGACATCTTTTTTCGGTGCGCTCCTTTGGTGCATTTCAGCTCTTCCATGCCATCTTCTCCTTGTGGTGTAGGAGTAGAAGAAACTTCACCATTCTGGACCCAGCAAAGTTCACTTTCTTCTCCGGCCTGTCTTTTGCACGGCCTCTTCCAGACACAAGTCAAACTTAGCAAAACAAACTCCAACACAGAGTTCAAATCTGCAAACTTCTTAACTGCCTTTAACACACATATGGCTAGCCGGGGTCAACCAAGGGCTGCAGGTCCCAAGTGGTCACATGGCCAAGCACACATGGTTCACAGCTCCATCCTACAAAATGACTGAAACGAAACCTCAATCTCAATCTCCATTCCCATCCTTTCTTTTTATCTTTGCTTCAAACCTCTTTTTATATATTTTTCCCCACCTTCCAGGAATAGCTCCTGAATTACTACATTACAAAGAAAAAAACCTGTTTTCTTTCTCCTTTCCTCTTGTATCTTTCTGAAAGTAAATTCTAATTAAGGCAATTCTCACATTTTAACATACCTTCCTTGAAATCTGCAATCTTAAATAGGAGACCATGACACCCAGGTGGTGGGGGTAGCACACCCTATCAAGATTATGCTACTAAAAGCCTAAATTATCAGGCTGAGCAAAAGCCCTGGGCCTAAGGCCCTTGACCCCTCATATTGCCTCCATCTTTCCTTCCAAAATGGCTCTTTATACCTTTCTTAACTCTTCCCACCAAGGACTTCTGGGAAGGGGGGATTCTGTCAGACAGGTACGCAGATCGAAGTACTACCCAGCTCTCTGTGAATTTTGCAAGTCTATAGTAACAGGAAAGTAGCTAGCTCTTTATCAAATGTATGTATCCACTGTTAATGGCCTGGTATCACATTGAAGAACATTCAAATATAAATCAAAGAACACTACTATTAAAACAATTGCCTCTTTGAAGAAACTTCTGAGAGCAATCCATTATTAGTGTAGTCAGAAAGGAGTGTGGAATCAGCAATTAGAAAACTGGGTTTTCAGCATCAATTTAATTGCTTGCTCTTTAGGTAACTGTGGACAAATCTCTCAACTACTCTGAACCTGAGTGTTCTTTTTTAAATTATTAAATAATTTATTTATATATCATTTTAATCTCCAGGGCTCACCTACCACCTCCCCTTCCTGACCACTCCATCTGGTCCCCACCCTCTTCTTGTGTACTTTCATTTGGTTGTCCATATATTAGTGAAACCATTTGGTTTCCGTCTTTTTCTTTCTGATTCATGTCTGCTGGTATGATTTCTTCTAGATACACCCATTTCCATAAATTCATCAAATTTGTCATTTTAATTAACATTGTGTATATATACCACATCTTCTTCATCCATTCATATGTTTTGGGACATTTGGGTTGTTTCCATGACCTTGCAATTATAAACAGTGTTGCAATAAACACCCCAGCACTGGTGTTCTTTTGTACCCACATTGAGGTCTCCTTTGGGTAGATTCCCAGAAGAGTGATTGCTGGATCAAATGGTAGTTCCATTTTCATTAGCTTGAGGGTACTCCATACTGCTTTCCATAGTGGCTGGATGAGTTTATATTCCAACCAGCAGTGTAAGAGTGTTCCTTTCTCTCCACATCCTTGTTTTTGCCCATTTTTTGGATGTGGGCCATTCCTACTGGTGTAAGGTGGTAGCTCATTGTGGTTTTGATTTGCATTTCCCTGATTGCTAGTGACATTGAGCACTTTTTCATTTGCCTGTTGGCCATTTGTATTTCCTCTTTGGAGAAGTGTCTTTTTAGTTCTTCTCTCCATTTTTTGATTGGGCTTCTTGTTTTGTTTTTGTTTAGTTATGTAAGTGAGTTCCTTATGGATCTGCATTATTAAACCCTTATCACTCTTGTGGAGGGCAAAAATTTTTCCCATTTGGTTGGGCTCATAATGAAATGGAAAGACATTCCTTGCTCATGGATTGGAAGAATTAACATCATCAAAATGGCCATCCTACCAAAAATAATCTACAGATTCAATGCAATTCCTATAAAAATTCCAACGACATTCTTTAAAGAGATAGAACAAAAATTACAAAAATTCATATGGAATAACAAAAGACATCTAATATCAAAAAACCTTCTGGCCAAAAAAAGAGAGAATGGAAGCCTAACTATTCCATACCTCAAGTTATACTACAAAACCACAATAATAAAAACAGCATGGTACTGGTAAAACAAAAATCAGACCAATGGAACAGAATTGAGAGCCTGGAAATAAAACCACACATATATAGTCAGCTATTTTTTGACAAAGGAGGGAAAAACTTACATTGAAACAAAGATAACCTCTTCATTAAATTATGCTGGGAAAATTGGACTAAGACCTGCAAAAAAAAGAACCTGCGTGTTCTAATCTACATAATGGAAACAATATCAGGATTGTTAAGCTCTATTAAATATAAAAATACACAATAAATGACTATGTGGAATTGCTTTACAAACTGTAATTTCCTGTAGAACTGTTTATAATATTGTTGTTTTTTGAGAGACAGGTTATCATGAAAAAATTCAAATATGAATTTCCAATTGATATTTAGATTCATGTTTGCATCAATTTTAATAATGTGTAAAATCATTGCAAAGTTGTAGTTAGAATTACCTAGTGGCTAATCCTTTTCAGTAGTAAATGGAATACAAATAAGTTGTTTTATTAATCATAATAAGTACCACTACTAAAAAATACCACCATAGATACCACTAATAGGCCTTAATATTTATGATAAACGAAGTTAATTGATATTCAAATAAATCATCTGATTTATTTGATATAATAGAGGTCTTGGAATTAGAATAATCATTGCATATATAGGACTACTTCTATATATGTCTCTCTCTATGTAGGAATATGCCTATGCATTCTTTATATATGTCCTAGCTTGGAGCTTGGGGATATATTATATAAATGAACATAATAGATATAGCCACATAGCATAAATTGCATCAATTTTCATCAATATTTTTATGCAATAGGTGAAGGAAGAAAGAAATGTGTGAAAAAGAGAATAACACTTAGATAATTTTGAGTATGGGAAACATACCACAAAATCTTGGATGCAATCTTGGATTTTTATATATTCACATGCTCTGCTAGATTCTGTATCAGTGGTTTCCTGACCACTGCTTCCACACAGGAAAGTTAATAATCTAAATGGTCACATATTTTTTAAAAATAAGATATTTTATATTTTTAATTAATTAAAAAATACATCATTACATTTAGCCTCTATCCTGTACCTTGCACCCCAGGACTTAATTCATTTTATAACTAGAAGTTGTGTCTCTTAACTACATTTCACCTCCCCCCACCCCAAATGCTTGCCTTTGGAACCTCCCAATCTGTCATCTGTGTCTTAATTTTTCTTTTACTTTTGTTTATTTATTTTTGAATCCACATAAAAATGAGATGATATAACATTTCTCTTTCTCCATCTAGATAATTTTACTTAGTATAATGCCCTCAAACCTCATTCACATTGTCATAAATGGCAGAATTTCCTTTTATTGCTGAGAAATATTCCATTGTGTATGTGTGTGCATGTGTATGTATGAGAGAGAGAGATAGATATCACACTTTCTACATTTATTTATTTATCAGTGGACCCTGGAATTGTGTCCAGGTTCTTTTCTGATTTAAAAAAAAATTAACTTAAGAAAGTTCTTTATGTAGCTGACATATCATCTGAATACTTCTTCAAATATCGTACTCATGCACAACATTTTACAGGCAACAGCATCATTCATTCATTCAACAGTTACTAGCAGGCACTCACACAGTGGACCCTGTTCACCAGGCAAGTTGCAATCAAGTTCTAGATATTTAAAATCCAATTGTGATTGCTTTCTTCTAACAAAAACCCCAGCTTCTTAGAAAAACCTCCTTTCTTCCAACAAACCTGTTTCTTCTAACATTCTTCCTAAACTGATTTTGTAAGTTAGTCATTTTCTGTTATTTCCCTGTGATGCTATTATATACTCTTCATAAATATTTTGGATGGTTATAAGGGAGAGGGTCATGATTTATGTAACCTTTACTCTATGACAACGTATTATTTCTAAGTTTTCATGATTCGCTGGTAATTCGCTCAATTTCTTTGCAGCGGTTAAAACAAGGATATTATCCAGTGTCCATCAAAGAACAAACATATAAATAAACTTTGGTGCACTCATGCTATGGAATATTACCATGTAGTAAAAAGGCACTAAATTCTCTATATCATAAACAATTTAAATAAAGTTTAAATCTTTATGTTGACTGCAAGGAATCAGTTTCAAAAGGTCCTGTGTTGTATGGTTCCACTTATTTGATAGTTTTGAAAAGATAACATTACAGTGCTAGAAACAGAAGCAACTATTGGCAAGGGCTAACAAAAGAGGGTGTGAATATAACAGAATTACTCAAGGGAATTATTTTAAGTGATGGAACAGATTAGTCTGCTGAGTATAGCAGTGGCTATTTGGAATCTACACATGCTAAATCTTATAGGATTTTAATTCAAAATACAACAATTCAAATTTACTATGTAATCATTTTTAGAAATTTAGTTGAGTTTATATAGTAGAGTTTTTTAGAAAAAAAATCATCAAAAATTGAGTAGCGGGACAAATGAAAATAAATAAAAAAATAAAAGAACCACGAGGGGCTTCATTAACTATTTAACTCAACCACGTAGAAACAAATAGACTTCCCCAAAGGTCAGTGGCAAGCCTGGAATAAAGAGGAAGAGTTGCATTCACTTGTTTCAGTAATAATTCCATAAGTTCATGAAACTCTTTAGCTGTGGAGAATTATGGAATTCCCAGTATGAAGAGAATATAGTGTGGATATGCAGGATCAGTGTGCTTTGTAAAATCAGTTCCACTAGGTAGAAATTCTTGTTCTAATCAGTCTGTAGCCTACTATTCTGATTGGTCTGCAAGCAGGAGTTCTGATCCCAACACTATCAGAAAGAAAAGTTCAGAAAGATGTTCTTTACTTGGATGATGAAAGCTCCTAGAAATAGGCAAAAAGCTGATAGATCATAACAAAAGAACAAGATATAAAATTGTGTGATGATTCCCCAAATAAAGATAACAGAAGCAATTCTTTTATGTCAGCCATTTTCTGCTTACATGAACATTCATACATGTACATATTTTGAAGGGAATTCTTTTTATTTTTATTTTTTAAAGGAATTCTTAGGGACTATGTTTTACTCACTGATAAGCTATTTTATTATTTTTAGATGTTTAATTCATGACCGATAAGAACCCTTAATCTAGTTTTCTATGTTTTTATCATGATACATCGGTAACTGGAAACTCTCAGGTTGGCCAAACAAGATAGATATTTTAATGAATAAAACACTCAATTTAAATAAACCAACTGAGAAATAAGCTTGTAAATGCATTACTAACTTGTGCATTGTAGTAATGGATAAAGTCCACCCTGGACTAGATCAGAGGAAAGTGAGGGTACCATGGTAGCAGTTGCATTTTCAGTAATGCCAAAAGACATGCCCATAGCCTCCGTGCTTGTGTAGTCTATTTTCATTTCTCTCTCCTGTTATGGCTACAGTTTGCAACAAGTGAGAGAAGCTCACTACTTGTAAGGACCATGTCCACTGACCCCTATTGAGAGTGCATCGTGAGTCAGAACCTCTGTACCTTTAGCTCGGAAAGGACTGATGCACAGCCTCAGTCTCTAGAAAACAGAGTAGAGCTGCTATCCTCTAGGCTCTTGTCATCTACCAACTACACCTGCATCCAATATGTGCGAGTTATTGCTCACAATTGTTGCCAGATAAGTTTGTTGCTGCTGGAGATGGACTGCAGTTTTCAAATTACCTTTCTCTTAATATCTCCCAGTATATCTATATAAACCATCTTTCTTGGTCTCCCACCTGAGTTGGAAAATTGTATTGTGCTATGTTTTCTAAACATGATTGGATATTTCACAGCAGGGCATTGATGGCTAAAGAGGAGACAGGTAGGGCAGGTTGATCCTTACTCTGGATCAGAAGCAGAAACCAGTTTTTAATCAGCCTACGGATCAAAATTTCCCCTTTTACCTGGCAATTTAAGAAAACTGAAAAGCCTCCCATCCACCACATCTGACAACCTTAATTCACTGTGAGTTCATCTTAAAATCCAGTGATTCACTTGAATATTTCACATAGGTGCCACCCTGCAGTGTCTAAGAGGAAACAAAGAACAAAGGCACAGAATCAATGTTCTTTCCTACAGGCAAGCAAGGCTGTGAGTTCTGGGGTCAGAAATTGGTGGGCATCTTACCAGAAGGGAGCACTCTCACACAAGACCTGTTGCTGATTATACTTCGGTACCTTTTACCTCAGAAGAGAACTCTGCTGTTAAAACAGGAAGGGGCTCATTAGCTTTCTTTTCCAATCATAGTTGTTTTGAAAACATTACATGCCTTGCAGATTGCATGATCATTATACTTAAGGGCTGCCAAGGCATTGCAGGAATAATTATCATCTGATTTGCAGGTTTTAGAGCTGATGGTAATGTTTTAGTGCTGGGAAAGTTTTTTAGTTATTCACAGCAATTACCCTTCTCTGAAGTGCATTCTCATAATTTTAGATTGTTTCTTGAGACTGATGAGAAGTCAAAGAGGTTGAAGGAATCATGTTCAAGGGATAGTGGTGGTTTATGGATAGGGCAGTTCCTCCAGAACCCAAGAGTCCTGGCTGGGAAACTGTCCAAATCAGACCTTTCACTAAACCCACAACATGGCCAAGGTTTAATAAAAAATGTCTACTCTCCCTTCTTCTTTCATAGGCGATGCCAAGTAGCTGTGCCATCCATTACTTCCACCACTTGACTGAAATTGCTAGCAATCAATCTGACAAGATCACCTAAGTGATATAGCTACTGGAAATTCACTCTCACAGTCCTTGAAGCTCTAGAGAATTGTTCCCCTCTGTGGAAGTCCTCTCCTCCTTACAGTGTAGATACCATTCTTTGTTACCATCTTCTCTTCCTCTTCAATTTTTTCACACTGGACCCATATTGTGTTAAATACATAGTAGTGCTAGGTAATTAGGCCTCAAGGATAGCTGAGATTTGGAGGTTACTAGAAAGCATGGTTCAGATGAGGAATGGAGCCTATGAGACATGAGGGAGGTAACAAGCAAGTCATTATACTGTGAGGAAAAGAACAGTGATGGCAATGGGAGAAGCTGGTCAGGATTTTGTGCCTTTAGAGGATTCAGGAGAGTGTTCAAGTAGGGTACAAAGAGTGTGTGTCCAGGAACTCACTTAGGTTGATATGCAGAGGTTACTGTTTCAGAAGCAACACTTTTTGAATCGAGAAATGCACTAGTTTAATTAACTACAGTGAGAAATGAAATATGGCAGATGATTGAAAATTTATACGAACATTGTAGGAAGCTTTATAAGAACTCTTTACAATGTGCCTTGCGTGTGCCTTGTATTCCCTTGAAAGATTCCCACAAGAGTGTATCTGTTGTAGAAGAAAGCCCTGACTCCTTCACAGCCCTCGTGTAGGACCCCAGCATTCTCAGAGCAAAGGCAAGTCCTCGGAGAGTTCTCTAGCAGGAGAACTTCTGATGACAATAGCTGGCCCAGTTAAAATCTTTTGGTACAGAATCACAAGTATTCTGTGATGCCAACATAAATGCCTCCCATTATAATAGGTCCTCTATTTTCTTTTGCTATATTCTTTCGGAGTCTGTCACTATTATCATACTTTCCATCGATTCGTACTTATATAAGCCACAAGCTGCAAGCTGCCTGTCTTGAATATCCAGAAGAATTAAAGGTGAGCTATTTGGCTTCTTATAGTTTTATAGCATGAACATCTCCATCAGATTTGCTACAAGACCAAGAGGTTGTCTTCTGGTAGGTGAAATGCTGCAGTCATTTAGGCATCCCTAGAAATATGAATTTTATCTTAAAATCAGTTGATTATTTTTAGTGATATTATCTCAGGATTTCAGCCCACTTCCTTAGGAAGTGTTGTTAGTAGTACAGGATGCAGAATTTAGTCTAATAAGCAGACAACAATGTGGGTGTTTTAAGCACAGACTATGTCTTGGATGACTGCTTCAGTGAAAAGGAAAAATATGGGCCCTGTTTTTCCTTGCTTGGGATCCTCTTATTGGAAATGTGCTTCCCTGAATCCCAGACTGAGAATTATCTGTATAGACCCATTTTCCAACATTTTCACTAACATTATTCAAAATTCTAAGCAGTGTCTCTCAACCTTGCATTACACATTTTTATATTAGTCTGTCCCCAGGAAACCTTGATTCCCCAGATGCTATTTATATAAAGCCATATCTATGCTCAACCTTTCCACAACTGAACACCTGTCAGACCCTCCTATATTGAACTTGTCTGGGACAATAGCAATTGTTTCAAATTGCATGCATTTCCACTTAATTTTCTTCCTTAGTTTTTCCATAAGGGGCTATTGTATTTTAAAAAAAGGAAGGAGGTGAATAAGACCAGGAAGTTTTGTCTAAGTCATTTTAAAAGGGTGCTTTTCAAGTGACAAAGCCTCTTCTCAATTAGGGGTTTTAGAAGTATAATGACAGCGTGAATGAAAGTGTAAGTCTTTGAGGGGTAGAAGTCCTTAGCCCTGCTTCAGCTTTCTGCATACAGATGGTTTTCTGACCTTGCATGAATTTTCTCAGTATTTTCTTTGTATTCTCAAACTTCCTTAATTCATGGTCCATATATCTCTCCCTCCTTTTACCTCAACTACCATGATCTATGTGCTTATTTTCTCCCTCCCTGGTTTCCTTTCCTGCATGTGAGTGTCTATGTACTGACTGAAGTTGAATTACCTGTTTCTTTGGAGTCATCCTCATTGTTTTCTGTCTATCCACATTATTCTACTCTGCAGCATTCCTCTTAATCCCATCAGTTGACAGCATTAATTAATAATAGTGGTTTTTTTTTTTTTTTTGGTCCACTCAGTCTATGAGAAATAATTCCCAATAGTGGTTAGTCTTTGCAATGGGAAAGGTGTTTGTTTCATGTAGTCAGAAGTCCAGTGGCAGAAGCTGACTTACTATGAAACTTAGACACACAGGGGATAGAGTACAGGAATCCAAAAATACATGTGTGGACACACATTACATGTATTAGGTTGCCCAGTCATCAATGTGCATCTGGGTACAAGTTTCAGCTTCAGCTTTCCTCTACTTGTTGGATGTGTGATTGTGATGGAGGCCATTATTTCTCTTTAACATTCAATTAATCTAAAAGCAAAAATAGCCATCTGTGCTGCTTTTGATATAGTAGATTGCTAAAAGCTGTTCCCTGTCAGACCTTTTCTTTCAACCTTGGCAAGAAGACACATACACATATGAAACACACAGATTTCAAAGTCACAGGTCCTTTATGAAACTATCAGACAACATACAAAATTTCCCCCAATGGTTTACTTTCTTTTGCTTGCCATAGTAGAAGGGAGGCATTAACATCACTCTCAGGATAAGGGATTTGCCACTTTGTTTTTGCCACCGAGGGCACCAAACAGTCTCTCTGATCCCAACTGTGTTCCACATTTCTCATTAGCACATATATTAAAGCAACTTATTCTAGTTCTTTTCACTGTTCCTGTTCTGAGTGAACTATCTGCTGGCAGTTGCCATGCCAGCTCCAAATCCTGGGGTCCTACCTAGTCGTCGAACTCCATTAGCTCAGTGTCATGAGATTTTTTTTTAATTTATATATAAATTTCACAACATTGTAATTCCAGGGGTTTACTGCATTTTACTTACCTGATCAGTGAGTGAATATGATGACCTGCCTAGCCAGGTTTCAAACCTGGTCTCCATGAGTACTGGTTGCTTCCTTGAGTCCCCCTCAAAGAGAAAATCATAACAATGTTGTGGTCTGTGGAAGCATAAGTTCTTGCTTGTTAGAGGATTGCCAGTATGAATCTCAAAATTTTCAAGTTTTAATTGAGAAATTTAACTGTCACTTTCAATTGAAAAATTAGGTCCTCTGCATGGTTCAGGCCCTGACAATGGATGGAGTTGGCAATGTTGATCAGAAGTTATTTTTTTTTTCTTTTCTTTTTTTTTGAGACTAGGTCTCACTATGTTGCTGGGGGCAGTCCCCATCCCGCAGACTCAAGCGATCCCCAGCCTCAGTCTCCCAGGTAACTGGGATTACAGGTGCACACCACCGCATCTGGCTACTTTTTTCCAAGAACCAGGTCTCACTATGTTGCCCAGGTTAGTCTCCAACCTGTGAACTCAAGTGATTCCTGTCCTCTTGCCTCCCAGTGTTTGGATTATAGGCACGCACCACCATAGCTGGCCTCTATTTTTTTTTCTTCTTCAAGAAGGGGATAGAGGCCGGGCACGGTGGCTCGTGCTTGTAAGCTTCAGCCTATGAAGCGGCCGGGGCCAGGGATCGCGGTTCGAGTCCCACCTGGGGCCCGTAGTGAGACCTGGTTCCAAAAAAACAGCTGGGTGTGGTGGCGCACGCCTGTAATCCCAGCTACCTGGGAAGCTGAGGCTGGGGATGGCTTGAGTCCGTGGTACCCCGGGCAATGAGAGCCTGCGGTTCCACAGGCAAAAATAGCGAGACCTAGTCTCAAAAAAAAAAAAAAAAAAAAAAAAAAAAAAAAAAAAAAAAAAAAAAAAAAAAAAAGAAGGGGATAGAGAGAAAAGAATGAATTAGAGGTGTTACAAAAATTGAATTAAGACAACTTATGGTTTCTAAGTTCACAGTTTAGAGCTTTTGAAATTAAGTTGCAGTTAGAGATCTAAGACTTTTGAGAACTAAAATAAAGACAAGAGGTAGCTTTAAATTGGTACTAAAATTTAAGGAGTTTAATGAAACAGTTTAATGAGAAAAAAGCAACTGAAAACTCAGAGACAAGTCACATAAAACAAATGTGAAGTCAGCAGAATAGAAAGTGTCAGGGTTGTGGAGACATGAGTAACATTGAAACTAGGGCAAATCAGCATGTGCACCAAATCTTCAAATGGCTAAAGAAAATTTAGACATATATTTGGTGAAATCTTCCAACTTAAAAATATTTAATAATTTGACTTTAAAAGACTGGGCTACTCAATGTTACATAGGGCAATAACTGACTTATGTTAAATATAGTCCACAAACTATCAGTTTGAAAGTTACTTAAGTAGAAACTTTTTCCTTTGTGGTGGGTATGGTATGGTAACACACATTATATATCTGAATCATATATAATATCATAAACTGATGCTATTAAAGAGATAGATCAGGGGAGAGATGGCATCTGAGGAAATATCTTGCTTTGTTCTAGAAGAATAAACTCAGAAATCTAGACTGTCATTGCATTCAGAGCATCTTGCAAGTAGGATGAAACATAAATACCTCATAACTTTGAAGAGCTAATGCAGAGCAAGACTGGAAGGAGAGGTGTGAAGAAACTTGATATAGACAAAGAAAAGAGTGGGAAAAAATGTAAAAAGTGATGCTGGGCTGGAACATGTAGTTTATACTCAACACCTGTGGCAAGGTAAAACTTATTGCTGTGGATATAACCAAAGGATATGTGGATTTGAGTGCTGTGGGGAGACAGGGATGTTAGTTTGTTTGGACTTTTCCTCCTGGCCTTTTGCTTATTTTTTCCTATATCTCATATATTAGTGAAACCATTTGGTTTCTGTCTTTTTCTTTCTGACTTGTTTCTGCTAATATGATTTCTTCCAGGTACATCCATGTTATCATAAAATCATCAAATGTCTCATTTTTAATTGCTGAGAAGCTAGTTCTTTGAAAAAATAAATAATATAGAAAAACTTTTATCTAGGCTCATAACAAAAAGAAGGGAGAAAACTCAAGTAGTATCAGAAACAAAAAAGAAATTGTGGTAGATACCTCAGAAATTCAGGATTATAAGAGATTATTATGAGCATTTGTATGCTAGTGAGTTTAATAACCTAGAAAAGATGGACAAATTCTTAAAATAAGCAACCATTCAGCAGTGAATAAGGAAAGAGAAAAACCTGAATCAAGCAAAGCAGTGATAAGCAAGGAAATTGAAACAATAATCAAAAAAACATTACCTAAATACTAATATATATATAAGAAAACATATATATATAAGAAAACATATATATAAAAGAAAACATATATATATAAATAAGAAAACTACAGAATGGACCCTGGCCTTTCAGGGTAGCTTGGACTGAGTTGGTGGGGGGCTGGCAAGGCCCACCTGGAGGTCAACAGCTCCCACACCGAAGCCCAAAGTGCCAGTGCCGCAAACTCAGAAAACAAGGACACTCACTACCAAAAGCACATAGGCAGAGTTAACCACAACTATTTGGGCTTCAACATGCCTAATATTAGAGCAGTAGTCACCCAATATGTGGAGCAGATCTAAAGGAAAACACAGGAAGGAGGAAGAACATAAACACTCAAGCAAGCTGTAAGAAAAAATAACTCACCACCAAAGGATAAACGATTTGAAAAAACCAACATGGATGACACAGAAGAAATGCTCCATATGTTAGACAAAGTATTCAGAATCAACATGATAAAAGCACTCAAAGAGGCCAAGGAAGAGGGGGGAAAAGGGGAAAGCAAAAGGGTAGGAGCTCTCAATGAATTAAGAGAAGTAGTAGAAAAATATAAAAAAGAATGCAGCAAAATGAGCAATATCATCAATGTACAGAAAAATGAAATTGAAACCCTAAATAAGAAAGTGCAGGAGATGCAATGCATAAGAGGAGCAACAGAAGAACTCAAAAATGCAGGGAAGAGCCAGGAAAGCAGATTAGAAGAAATAGAAGAAAGAATCAGGACACTAGAGGATACAGAAGTAGAGAGAATGAAGAAAGAGAAAGAGAGAAAAGCAGAGTAAGAAAACAGAAGAAAAAAATCAGAGATCTGTCAGCTACTCTAAAGAAAACAAATATAAGAGTAATTGGAATACCAGAAGGTGAAGAGAAAGACATAAGATCTGAAAGGCTCTTCAATGAAATAATGGAGGAAAATTTCCCAAACCTGAAGAAAGAAATGAAAATAGACATACAAGGAGCAAAAAGGACAACAAACTACTTTAATGAAAGAAGAAACACAGCAGGACACATCATAGTAAAACTTACAAAAGCTAAAGATAAAGACAAAATTATGAGACTAACAAGAGAGAGGAAACAGATAACCTACAAAGAAGAACCGATCAGATTGACTCCAGATTTCTCAGAAGAGACACTCCAAACAAGGAGAGAAGGGTGTCACATCTTTAAAACACTCCAAGACAAAAAGTGCCAACCAAGAATACTCTACCCAGTAAAACTGTCTTTCCTTTATGAAGGAAAAACCAGAACTTTCTCAGACAAACAAAGCCTACAGAAATTTGCTACCACCAAACCCTCTCTCCAAGAACTCCTGAAAGAACCCCTAAGATCAAAACCTGCAGAAGAATAAAAAGAATGAACAATAAAAGGAAAAGAAAAAACAAACTAAAACAGAACCCCAAATGACCACCAGGAACCCATTGTTAGACCCGCAAACATCAATAATTACTCTAAATGTCAATGGGCTAAACTCATCAATCAAAAGACACAGAGTTGCAGAATGGATCAAAAGACAGAACCCAACATTCTGCTGCCTCCAAGAAACGCATCTGATCCCAAAAGACAAGCACAGGTTGAAGATAAAAGGATGGAAAACAATTCTACAAGCAAACGGTCCCCCCAAAAAAGGCAGGAGTAGCCATCCTTATAGCATACAAAGCAGATATAAAATAAAAAAAGTAACAAAGGACAAAGATAGCCACTACCTAATGGTTCAAGGGTCAACAAACCAAAAAGACATAGCAATTATCAACATATACTCACCAAATGAGGGAGCACCAAGATTTATAAGACAGCTACTAAGAGAGCTGAAAACAAATATAGATGAAAACACAAATGTAGTAGGAGACTTCAACACCCCACTCTCAACAAACGACAGATCAAAAAAAAAAAAGACTACACAAGGACACAAAAGCCTTAAAAGAAGACCTAGACAAAATGAACCTAATAGATGCAGGATGCTACACCCACAAGGAACAGAATACACTTTCTCAAATGCACATGGATCATTTTCTAAAATTGACCACATACTAGATCACAAGGCAAACATGAATAAATACACAAAGATTAAAATAATACCAACCTTATTTTCAGACCATAAGGGCATCAAACTAGAAATCAACAATGAAAAGGGAACAAGAAAAAACACTTAACACTTGGGGACTGAACAACATGCTCCTAAAGGAACAATGGGTAACTGAAGAAATCAAAGAAGAAATTAAAACTTACTTTGAAACAAACGACAAAGAAGACACAGCATTCCAAAATGTCTGGGATGCAGCAAAAGCATATCTAAGAGGAAGGTTCATAGCAATACAGGCCCATATCAAAAAGTAAGAAAATAACCAAAAAAACAACCTAATCTACCAACTTGAAAAATTAGAAAAAGAGCAACAGAAAAATCCAAAATCCAGCAGAAGACAAGAAATAACTAAAATAAAAGAAGAAATTAACAATCTAGAAACTAAAAATACTATCCAAAAGATCAACAAAACCAAAAGCTGGTTCTTTGAAAAAATAAATAAAATCGATAAGCCCCTTGCAAAGCTCACAAAGGAGAGAGAAAATCCTAGTAAACACAATCACAAATGAAAGAGAAGAAATTACAACAGACACAAAAGAAATCCAAAGGATAATAAGAGATTACTATGAACAACTATATGGAAATAAATACAACAACCTGGATGAGATGGATAGATTCTTAGAAAGATACAGCTCCCCAAAATGAAACAAACAAGATATAGAGAACCTAAAAAACCAATCACAAGCAGCGGAATTGAAGCAGTCATCAAAACTCTACCTAAAAATAAGAGCCCAGGACCTGATGGCTTTACAAATGAATTCTACCAGACATTCAAAGATGAAATAATGCCTGCACTACTAAAGCTTTTCCAAAAAATTGAGAAAGAAGGAATAATGCCAAATACATTCTACGAAGCAAATATCACACTCATACCCAAACCAAAAAAACTATAGACCAATATCCTTAATGAACACAGATGCAAAAATCTTAAACAAAATCCTGGCTAACTGAATCCAATGATGCATTCAAAGCATCATTCACCATGAACAAGTGGGATTTATCCCAGGGGCACAAGGATGGTTCAACATCTGGAAATCAATTAACATAATCCACCATATCAACAAAGAGAAAAACAAAAACCACATGATCATATTAATAGATGCAGAGAAAGCATTTGACAAAGTCCAGCATCCATTCATGATAAAAGCCCTTGAAAAATTAGGGATTAAAGGAACTTACCTCAACATAATAAAAGCCATCTATGACAAACCTATGGCAAATATCCTAAATGGGGAAAAAACTAAAATCATTCCAGTTGAGATCTGGAACTAGGCAAAGATGCCGACTCTCCCCACTACCCTTTAACATTGTACTGGAAGTTCTAGCTAGGGAAATAAGGCAAGAGAAAGACATAAAAGGGGTACAAATAGGTAAAGAGGAACTGAAGTTATCACTATATGCTGATGACATGATTCTCTATATAAAAAACCCCAAAAATCCACAGAAAGATTACTTGAAATAATAAGTCAGTTCAGTAAGTTAGCTGGATATAAAATCAATACACAGAAGTCAGTGGCTTTCCTATATGTGAAAAGTCAAACAGAGGAAGAAGAAATCAGAAAAACCATCCCTTTTACCATCGCACCAAAAAAATTAAATACTTGGGAATAAACCTAACAAAAAAATGTGAAAGAACTATACAAAGAAAATTTTAAAACGCTCCTGAAAAAGAGATAGAAGAAGACAGAAAGGCATTCCGTCAAAGAATGGAAAGGCATTCCCTGTTCATGGATTGGAAGAATTAATATTATCAAAATGACCATCCTACCAAAGGCAATCTACAGATTCAATGCAATCCCAATAAAAATCCCAATGATATTTTTAAAGAGATAGGACAAAAATTACCAAAATTCGTATGGAATAACAAAAGACCCCATATATCAAAAAGCCTCCTGACCAGAAAAAAAGAAAATGGAGGTATTACAATTCCAAACTTCAAACTGTACTACAAAGCCAAAATAATTAAAACAGTATGGTATTGGTACAAAAACAGATAGTCAGACCAAAGGAACAGAATTGAGTGCCCTGAAATAAAACCACACATGTATAGTTAACTAATTTTTGACAATGGTGTGAAAAGTTACCTTGGAACAAAG
This sequence comes from Uropsilus gracilis, assembly GCA_004024945.1. Taxonomy (NCBI): domain Eukaryota; kingdom Metazoa; phylum Chordata; class Mammalia; order Eulipotyphla; family Talpidae; genus Uropsilus; species Uropsilus gracilis. Next base: position 51,884 of record PVHY01005376.1, on the reverse strand, counting down.
CTAGCCTCTTCAATAAATGGTGCTGGGAAAATTGGACTAAGACATGCAAAAAAATGGACCAAGAAAACTCCCTTAATCCATGTACAAAAATCAACTCAAAAATGGATAAAAGACTTAGAGGTTAGATCTTAAACCATAGCATACATAGAGGAAAACTTGGGCAAAAGTCTCCATGAACTACAATTCAGAAATCCCTTTCTGGAAACATCTACAGATAACAAAAAAAAAAAAAAATGAAGGAAAACAAACAGATGGGACTACATCAAACTAAAAAGCTTCTGTACAGCAAAAGAGACAACAGAAAAAACCATAAGATGCCCAACTGAATAGGAAAAAGATCTTTGCCCTCTACATGAGTGACAAGAGTTTAATAACGAAGATCCACAAGGAACTCACAGAACCAAATAAAAGCAAAACAAAAAGCCCAATCAAAAAATGGGGAGAAGAACTAAAAAGACACTTCTCCAAAGAAGAAATACAAATGGCCAACAGGCACATGAAAAATTGCTCAACGTCGCTACTAATAAGGGAAATGCAAATCAAAACCACAATGACATACCACCTTACACCAGTAAGAATGGCCCACATCTAAAGAACGGGCAACAAGAATTGCTGGTGAGGATGTGGAGAGAAAGGAACAACACTGCTGGTGGGAATGTAAACTAGTCCAACCACTATGGAAAGTGGTGTGGAGGACCCTCAAGCTAATGAAAATGGAACGACCATTTGACCCAGCAATTGCTCTGTTGGGAATCTACCCAAAAGAGACCTCACATGTTTACTGCAGCACAATTTATAATTGCAAGGTCATGGAAACAACCTAAATGCCCCAAAACGGATGACTGGATTAAAAAAAGTGGTATATCTACATGATGGACTATTACTCATCAATTAAAAATGACAAATTCGACGATTTCGTAACAACATGGATGTATTTAGAAGAAATCATATTAGCAGAAACAAGCCATAAAGAAAAAGACAGAAACCAAATGGTTTCACTAATATATGGAATATAGTGAAAAAAATAAACAAAAGCCTTGAGGAAAAGTCAAAACAAGCTAAGCACCAAATTGAAGTGCACAACTTTGAGCAGGAGGGAAAGGAGGGTAAGGGAGAGAAGGGGGGGGCAAATCCTTGAGATTAAAATGCTGTGAAATTTATATATACATTTAAAAAAAGAAAACTACAGATTGCTTTTTTAAATCAAATAGATTTTAAAACCATCAGTAACATTTTTGCAAACCAAATTCAACAATGCATCAAAAGGATCATCCAAGTGGGATTTATTCCAAGGATTCTAGTATGATTCAACATCCAAAAATCAATTCATTTAATTTGTACATCAATAGAAGGAATGATAAAGTTCATATGATTATATTGATAGATGCCAAGGAAATATTTGATTCAACATTCAACATTCATTTATGTTGAAAATTCTCCAACATATGTAAGCATATTAAAAAACATATGACAAACTCACAGCATCATTCTCAGTGATGAAAAAACTGAAAGCTTTTCCACTCAGATGTGGTATAATACAAGGTTGTCCACTTTCTCCATTACCTTTCATATGGAATTGGAAATTTTTTTCTAATAATATATATTTTTATTGAATAAGTTTTGTTTACATTTGCCTTTTGGGTGTTCCTCCCACCTCCCCAATCCTACCCCCCTGGTCTCACCATCTCTTTTTTCACTGCTATTTATTGTTTAATTTTTAGTCCCTTGGGTTCTTCTTTTCTTCCTGTAGCAATGTCCTTTTGTCTGGTGTGGATGTGGTTTCCTGGGACACAGTGGCCTGTGCTTAGTTTTCCAAGTGTCTTATTGCTGCTGGCCTCCAGTTCACATATGATTGTGTTCTTTCAGTGCTTCCTCTTTTCTGGTTAGCTGCTCCGGCCCATCTTCTGTCATATTTTGCTCTTTCTTTGTGTTGTAGTTCGGGTTGCTAGCATTGGGAGCATTTCTCCCGGCCAAAGTTTGGGCATCAAGTGTTTTTATCGAGTGTTTTTATCCTGGCAGATAGGCCCTGGCAGATGCTTGGTCCGGTTCGTCATGGGGCCGCTGCTCATCTCTGTGGCTTACCTCACCCCGCTAAAGTGGGAGGATCCTTTGATCATGCTGAAGGCATCTCTGAATGAGAAATTCCATTCCCATCATTGTAGATCTCAGTGGTTGTATTTCTGAGGTAGTTTGTCTCTATAATCAGTCTTACAGTCCTGGGTCCCATGGATCAGACATGTTCATTGTTTTAGAATACTTCTTTGTTTTTCACCTCTGTATTCACGTGTAACTGCTGTTGAATCACTGTTTTAGTTGCTTCTGGTGAGGATTGACTTGGAGAAGATTTGGAGAAGACCAGAGGTAATGATCCCTACCACCCACTACCCCCGCCACTGCCAGCTCTTGCATCAGGTGGGGCGGGGGAAGGGTGGTGCAGTTCAGTGCCTGGCAGCGTGACTGAACCAGGCATGTGGGCAGGGCTATCCCTGCCTTCCCTGGCCACCTCATGGTAGTGACCTGGGGGTACCCTCAGCCACTCCCCACCACCTTGGTGGCAGCAGGGCCCCCCTAACTTGTGCTCCCCAAACCCTGAAAGGAGTGTGGCAGGCTGGATGGCTGGGTGCTCAGTACCTGGCAGCATGGCTCTGGAATTGAAAATTTTAATTTAATGTCATTAGGTAAGACAAGGACATGAAAAGAATCAAATTGGGGGAAAAGAAGTAAAGCCATTTTTATTTGTAAAAGACATGGTAATATGCATAGTGAATACTAAGGATGCTGCTAGTATACTAATTCAAGCAATAAACAAATTCAGTAAAGTGGCAGATTACAAAATCAATATACAAAAATCAGTTGCCTTCCTGTATGAAACAGTGAACTAGAAGAGGAAGAAATTAAGAGAACAACACCACTTACAATGGCATCAAAAATAAAATATCTAGGAGCAAACTAACAAAAGAGGTGACGGATCTATACAAAAAAAAAAACAAAACAAGCTTTAAGGCATTGTTAAACATAATAGAAAATAGCACAAAGAAATGGAAAGAAAACACCTGTTCTTGCAATAGAATTAACATTTTCAAAATCAACATATAACCAAAGCAGTATACAGATGTAATGCAATCCCTATCAGAGTTTCAATGATTCCTCAAAAAATAAAATAATCATTAACGAAATTTGGGTAGACTCACAAAAGCAAACCTGCCAAAAGATGGAGTAGAAACATTTACATCATATTCCAAGACTTCAAACTATGCAATAAAGTTAAAATATTCAAACCAACACCAGCACAAAGGTAGACAAAGAGGCTGATGAAATAAAACTGAGAGCCCAGAAATAAACTCACAGTAATACGGACAGTTCATTTATGACAAAAGGAGCCAAGAATATACATTAGAGAAAGGAAGTTCTCTTCAATAATGGTGTTGGGAAAACTGGACACCATACGCAAAAATTAATTCAAACTGGATAAAAGACTTGGTTGTAAAACCTCAATTTATAAAATATATAGATGAAAGCATAGACAAATATGCCATAACATAAGCTTCAAGTGATGTCTTTATGGATTTGCACCAAACCAAGCATCAAGTAAAACAAAGGAGAACATAAACAAGTGAGTCTACAGCAACTAAATGTTTTTTCACAATGTAAGAAAAAATATCACACTAATAAATGGAAGAAGATATTTGTACACTATACATCCAACAATGGTCTGAGATCCAAAATCTATAAAAAATTAGTAGAAGCCAGAAAGAAAAAGATAAATATTCAGATGGTCTCACTTATATGTGGGATATAGGAAAACCAAATAAAAGGACAAGAAAAAGTTAAAACCAACAAACTGACAACAGGACTAAAGCATACAACAAGGTAGGGGGTAGGAGGAAGTGAGAAATCAGGAGAGGGAGTGAGCACAAGATATCAAGATGATGGTTTGGGAGTGACATGGTAATTGGAGAAGCTTGGATGAACAATAATGTAAAAAATATATATAATCAATAAAAAAAATTACTACAACTCATAAAAATCAAACAAATAATCCAATCAGAAAATGTGCAGAAGAACTACACCACTACTGCTCCAAGGAAGACATACAGTTGGTGAACAGGCACATGAAAAAATCATCATTATTTATTGTTATGATAATTCAGATCAAAAGCACAATGAAATCCTATTTCAAATGTGTGAGAATAACCTATATCCAAAACAAAAACAAGAACAAATAGTGTGAGCAAAAATTATGTGGAGAAAAGTCATTGACTGTTGGTGGGAATATAGACTGGTTCAACCCCTATGGAAAACAGTATTGTGGCATTTCAGAATATTAAAAATGGGTCTGCCACATGAAACAGCAATCCATTATTAGAGTACAAGAAATCTTGTAACAAAAACACTACTTCCAAAGGGAAACATGCATTCCTATGTTCACTGAAGCACTATTTACAATAGCCAAGTCATGGAAACAAGTTAAACACACAAATGCAGATGAGTGAATCAAGAAGATGTGACATATATAGATATATATGTATATACGTATATATGTATATACGTATATACATATATATCTATATGTATATATGTATATATATCTATATATATATGTATATATATATAGATATATATACACACACACATACACAATGAAATGCTTCTGAGCTATCAAGAAAGACAGACTCCTGCCATTTGTGATGAAATAGACTAAGTGGAGGGATTTTGGCAAGCAAAATAAATCAGGTAAATATAGGATGGTGTCACTTATATGAAGAATATAGAAAACCAACACAAAGGTCAGTAAAGCTAGCCCTAACAACAAACCCTAAAATCTGACTATAGAAATGAAGTATGAGAACAGGGGAGAGAACAAAATGGAGAGGGGAGAGGTAATACAAGTTTCCATGGTAGTAGATTGTTAGTTCTTGGTGGTGAGTGTGGTGTAGTTACAACATCAGAATAGAGAGAACCTATACCTCTGAACCACAAAAAACCATGTCAACCACTGTTACCTCAAAAATTATTAAAAATCTAGGATGTATTTTGTCATTATAAGAATTTAAAATAATTTTTAGGTTAATTTTTAATCCTAAGACCAAGGTATTAAAAATATCATAAATTACTGAGTAATGTATTATACTTTGATAGTAAAGAATATTAGATGAGGTCATATGTTAGACTTTATGTGTAGGTGAATTTTCCTGAGCTTTGGTACTTTGTTCATACAACAAGCAATGCTGGAAGTGTGGAAGAGATGGTAAACAATATAAAGTTCAAAAATAGAAAAAAAGAAATTATGGTTCACTGAAACAGTCACTGAAAGTTGCAAGTAAGAGATAGGACTTGATCTGTCCTTCAAGGCATGGTTGGATTTGAAAAACAAAGAAGAGGTATTTTCTACTCAGACGGCATTGTGGAACCATATCTTCAAAGGCAGGAAACTGTGAGAATTTTTATCCTCTGCTGAGCAGACTGCAGCATCACAGAGGCAAACCTAAGCAAGACAAATATCTGTTCAAATAAAACAAAGGAAAACATCACTGCTTGTGGAATGTGGAAGCAGGTAGAGAGATGGAGCTTCAGATAAGAGGAATACCTCCTATCTCTCTAGCCCCCTCTGGCACACTAGAGGGTGGGCAATAGCACATCTCTCACCTGTAATCTAGATTCCTAACCTTTTGGAATGTCCCAAGAGACATATGATCTATTAGTAATGTCTGTTGCCCCCAAAGGTAAGTTCCCCTGTTACTGCTCATCTCCACATCCTCCCTGTTGCATGTCACCATAGGTATGCTACTCTCTCATTACATCATTGTAACATTTCTTTGCTGGGATGTATAAGGGGCTTCATAACTCCATTAAAGTTGGACCTGTACATGCTTCCCAGGATCCCTGTTCTGTGGGCTAGCTTCACAAATCACTATCAATCTCTTCTGTCTCATTTTCTTCTTCTTCCACATGCGACTCCTAACAACTGCTTACTTAGTGTCCTTAACTTTCCATTGGATGTGTTTTGGGGATAGGGATTCAGGCATCTGAACAAGACTGCTTTTAGCTGGCCACCTGAAAGGCATTGTCAATATGTGCAGAACACTTACCAACTTTCTCCTGATTTATGTCAGATGACTCGTTTTCATTTTTTAATTACTTCTATGTCACCGCCATTTTAATGGATCACATAATTTTAGATTCCACTCTTTCTTTCTTTCTTTCTTTCTTTCTTTCTTTCTTTCTTTCTTTCTTTCTTTCTTTCTTTCTTTCTTTCTTTCTTTCTTTCTTTCTTTCTTTCTTTCTTTCTTTCTTTCTTTTTTTTTTTTTTTTTTTTTTTTTTTTTTTTTTTTTTTTTTTTTTTTTTTTTTTTTTTTTTTTTTTTTTTTTTTTTTTTTTTTTTTTT
>PVHY01005376.1:25382-45399 GCA_004024945.1 Uropsilus gracilis | reverse complement strand
ATTAAAACTCTTGGTTTTCTAATGCCACTTGATGATGAATTTGAATCTGCAGAGTTTTTCATAAAGCACACCAGGCTGAGCCTGGAGTAAGGAGTGGAGTCAGTTCATCTGGAGTCAGCTGTGCTGGGGGAGTCTGATGATCAGAAGGGGGTGCTGGCAGGGAGCTAGCAGGGCTTTGCTAAAACTAGCAGGAGGGCGAAAGTGAATTGAAAAAATCCAGTTAAGTCAACTCAAAAGAATGATAAAAAATAAATCAAGGTCATCAGGTTAGGGAGGCTGAGTGCAACCTGAATTAGAGAAAAGGATGAAAACTGGAGAATTGGAAATAAGACATCTGTGGAACCAAGCCAGTGTAGAGTCTGTTTTCTGTGACATCTTGGGCACAGGTGGTAGACCCAGGAACCAGGGCCCTTCTGAGACAACCGGAGTTGGAGAAAATCTTTAGAGTTGATGGGAAGGGAACAGTATTAAGGGACATATTGCAAGCTCTAGCTTGGGGCTTTTATTCCCTAGTCTGTCACATGAGGGAATGACTTGTGCTGATCACCCCTCCTGTCTATGTGACTTCACCTGACTCAGGCCCCTGCAAGCACTGGGTGCAGAAGTTCTTCCTCAGTTCTGCAAAACCGCCCTGCTTGAGCAACAGCGCTGATCTCCCTGAGACACGGAGGATACCTGCAAACAGCTGGGCAGCCGTTAGGGCCCTGTCCTTCAGAGACAGAGAGCTCCTCCCCAGATGCCCCAGCCTCATGCCCAGAAGTCTCAGAAATGCTTGTAGCTGGGGTGTGCCTCCATCAAATCAAATACCCCACGCCCAGCTTTGTGTCTGGTAATAGAACTGCTAATCTCTTCTCTGTATCTACCAGTTTGTTTTTGTTTTTGTTTTGTTCATTCTGGGATTTTCTTTTTCTTTCTTTCTTTCTTTCTTTCTTTCTTTCTTTCTTTCTTTCTTTCTTTCTTTCTTTCTTTCTTTCTTTCTTTCTTTCTTTCTTTCTTTCTTTCTTTCCTTCCTTCCTTCCTTCCTTCCTTCCTTCCTTCCTTCCTTCCTTCCTTCCTTCCTTCCTTTCTTTTTGTATCCTATACTTACATAATGCTATAAACCAATGTTTTCTCAAGTAAAATAAAAAAATCAAGTACTCCCATCAAACCAAAAGAAAGGGAGTGTGCATGCCAAGTTTGCCTGTGGTGGCCTAAAGGAGCCTCAGCTGCTTCCTCAAGATAGATGTGGGGCTCTCCTGGGGAAAGTGGACTGGGTTCACACATTTCACACTTGGCCTGTTTTGTTTATCTCAAGACCACTGAAGCATTCAGTCTAGACTGTACAGTATTTCCAGTATGTCCTGTTACTTCTTTCCCAAGCATCTGGTTTTTATAAGGTCTCACGTGACTGACCCTCTGGGTCTGGTGCTGGAATGTCCTGCTTGTGTTCAGTTCACTGAAGACATCTGGTGAAGCCTGGAGCCAGTACTCTGAGGTGACCTGTCAGACAGCACACACTCCAGCACTGCTTAGTGAGTTTGCTCCTTTGAATAGGATTTCCTCCCACACTTGAGAACTCAGAGAGCATTCAGAATCGCCAACCTGAGCCCTCTGACTTCAAGCCTTGCATTCTGTGAGCTACCTTTGGTGAAAGTGCTAAAATGCTCTGTAACGGTTCTCCCATATTCATGTCCATGTTCATGGTGTTCATTATTTTTGTTTCTCTTTGCTGTTTAAACATCTACCAGACAACAAGTGTTTATTCAGCACCTGCATTGTAACTTCTGACAAAATGGAACAGAGTCCAACTCTTAAGGACTATCACCCAGGTGAAATGATAAAAAAAATTCATATAAATTTCAAAAGAGGCCATATAAATAAGGTAGTATATTGTGGGGGCCTAAATTGTGAGAGATGCTTTTTGGGAAAATGGAACCTAAATGGAAATCAGAGGATGAGAGGATGCTTCCCACCTTTACAACACTTCGTAGGATGGGTAGAAATTGTGTAGGATGGGTAGAAATTGAATGGTGGATGGATAATGAATATTTGAAGAATTTTTATGCAAGAAAAATTAAGTGAATTTGTTTCAGGTAGGTAGAAAGTATGAACTAAATAAAACAGTAGACTAAAGTTCAGATTAAGTTTATTTGTTCTTTCCCCCCCACCGCTTCAGTATTTTCAGGAATAATGTTGGGGGAAATGAGGACTGTTCAGATTTACAAAGCCTTGAAAACCTGAGAAAGTGACAGATAAGAGGAAGAGACACACAATGGGACAGCCAAGATGAAAAGATCCAGGATGGGATATGTAGGTGAGAGGAGAATAATGGGCATACACTTTCCATCTGATTCACTCCACTCATCCAAGTTTTTCATCCTAAAACACAGGTTGGTAATTTTTCCTCAGTGAATGCCAGTTAATATTTCTTTTGTACAAAAGCATCCACAGTCTCTGTTAGAAGCACTCAATTCACTGCTGGGATGCCAGAGAATAAACAAACCACATGTATACAGATGCCAGTGGCTGTGTTCTAGTAAAACTATATAAAATTGAGCAGAAAGTGGGACATGGCTCCCACTGCGGTGATTTTTGCTCTTTAATATTTGAATTTTTGATCCCTGTCTTTTGGGTTCCAGTGTCCTTACCTTATGCCTTCAATCTGACCCTGCCCTTTACCCAGTCATAACATATAACCTGCATGCTCTAAATGCATCAGAGAAGAGTGTGCCAGGTCTTTCTTGCTCATTAGCTTTCATTAACTCATTTTCATCATTTAACATTGAGTTCAATTTGGAGGGGCAGGACAGGGTGGGAATGGTCAGGACAGGGGGATGAACCCAAGAGATCACAAAGATGTAAAATGTATAGATAAATAAATATTTAATATAAAAAAAAGAATGAGGGGGTTTGGCAAGTGGGATAGATCATAGCTGAACCTTGAAATATAAATGAATGAAGCCAAAAACAAAAGAAAAAAAAATGAGTTCAGATGCTTCAACATTAGGAAACATTTTCTAGCTTCCTTCCACTTAAAATTATTAATACTCTGTTTCATAGTGCATTAAAGTACCTGTATTGTAGTCTTAATCATAGCATATTTTTCATTTTATTTTTTAATTAATTTTTTTATTGATTGAGCACACACACATTATAAATTACTTCATTGTCTAATGGAGGTTCTCTCATCACCTTATCACCTGTGAACCATCTTAATCTCTTATGCCCTCCCCAGATTTACATTTCTGTCATTTTAGAAGGGGCTTTGTCTTTACTACCTGTTCCATATGTAAACCCAATGCCTAAGTCAACTTCTAGAACATAATAGATATAGTATTCTGAAGGGCAACCAGTCCATTGTCATGCAGGCATCAGACTCACCAATCTGTGTAGGGTTCTTTTTTTTCCTTTTTGGTTGGTTCTTTATTGGGTTAGTAACACAGACACACCAGGCAGGGCAGGACAAGGACTCAAGGTGGAAGCGGGAGGCGGGCAAGCCCTTCAGCCCCTCAGGAATCTTCACATTCTCTGGGCTCTCTCTGATGTTTTCTTGTGCTCTCTTGTGCTTAAGTGTGTTCTCCTGCTAGTGTTCATCTCATGCTCTCCTTTAGCCCCTCTGCCTAGACCTAGGTGTGCATACTTACACATGAGCACACTCACTGGATATTGTGTGGGGAGGATGAAATATCCTAGGTGCTGGATATGCAGACTAATGAAGGAAAAATCTTGACTCATTCACCCTGCAGATACCAGTGTTTGTGGTATAAGAACATAGAGTTTTACGGGAATGGTTGGATTTTTGTTTTGTTTTGTTTTTTTGAGACTAGGTCTCACTATTTTTGCCTGTGGAATCACGCTCTCGTTGTCTGGGGTACCACAGACTCAAGCAATCCCCAGCCTCAGCTTCCCAGGTAGCTGGGATTACAGGTATGCACCACCACGCCCAGCTGTTTTTTGGAACTAGGTCTCGCTATGGGCCCCAGGTGGGACTCGAACCGCAATCCCTAGCCCCGGCTGCTTCATAGGCTAAAGCTTACAGGCACAAGCCACCGTGCCAGGCCCGGAATGGTTGGATTTTGATAGGGAAAATGATATATTTCTGCTAAATCCTGGAATATATTTTACAAAATAAGTGAATTGAAAGGGAAAAAAATCAAAAAGCATATGTCCATCAACAGGGTATTTGACCTCAATGAACTGTATAACTCATAAGGTTTCTTTCCTCAAACTGTTTCAAAAACAGTTTATAGATAATCCTACCCTTTTCTCACAATGTCAAAACAAAAGGATAATGTAAATATTTATTTGTAATCAAGACCTCTGAACACACCTGGGTCCTGCTTGCCTCAGAATAAGGTTACATTCCTCTTTACCGAAGGTGATTAATTTTGACATGTCTTTCAATACATCCTGTTTTCCTTTAGAGCACTGAAATTTTGGCAATATTTGTGCTTTCTCTTTTTTAATATTTATTATATTTTAAAGAGAGTATTTTAGTGTGGGTGTGTGAAAATTCTCCTTACATGGAACAAAATAGAAAATCCTAGTGACAAAACTGAGGGGGGAGTTGAGCACCCCCCTTTTATTGCCATTACTGCCTTGGTGGGTGGGGGTTGACAAAAAGAGACCACATGCAAGAAGAGATGGAAAGTGGCACAAAAGAGTACGGCCAGCAGTGATTAGTGTGACCAGACACCGTGGAATAGGGGACCAGTGTGGCCAGGAGCCATGGTGTGACCAGATATGCAGAGCACTAGCTGGAGAAGCCCATAGGGGCAAATTCCTGAGTGGGCAGCATTGTGACCAGACACTGGGGAATGGTGGGCCAGGAGAAGGAAGGTGCATGGTGCCAGAGCAAGAGGTAGTACAGAAAAGAAAAAAAAGGTTTGTTTTGTTTAAAAGCTGGAAAGCTGGTATCTGGAGAAAGCCAGGGGATTTGTGTAAGCTGATTTTGCATCAATATTTGCTGGAAAAGTTTGAAGAACTTTGGAGAAGCTGAGGATGCCAGAGCTGAGGACTTTATTATCTTCTCTGATGCACGTAATTGAAGGACACCCCAAATGGGACTTGAACTGAGAGTCTTTGACTGGACTCTGTGGTGAGAAAGGTGGGGTTCCCCCTGCCTCTCAGTCTTGGGGACTCTGATAGTTTTCTTTTTTTAACAGAAACAGGGGCTATTAATGAGAGGGTCTTTGGTTATTTACTTGTTTAAAATGTTGTGAATAAATTCAGCATGGTTACATTAAGAACCCGGTTTGCTTTAAAAGGAGCAAGTGGGTGGGCATGGAACTGACACACCTGATACCACTAATGCTTCAAGTCCTTCTTCCTATGTGACCACAAAACATTCCAGTGACTTCTTGGTAGTAGAGGCCTGTAATGTAGCATCCTGTTCTTTCAATGGCAATATACACAACTGTTAATCACCAAGAAATCCTGCACAGGGAATTAGTTCAAAGAATAAAAGTACATTCCATCTTGAATTTTTTATTGACTAGGATCATATGGGCACAGTATTCCTGGAATTGGATTTTACAACAAAAGGTAAAATGAACATGTGAGCCAATGGACATGCCCAAAGCATGAAGCTCCTAAATGTCAATCAACCCAAGGATTCAGTGCCAGCAAGTAGGGGACTTCAAATCCAGCAGTCCAGAAAGTACTTTTACCAAGTTTATACAGTTTGTAAGTTTGTGTCATATAGTAACCTACTTAGAGGATCATTTAGTTTCAAATTTATTTTGTTGCCTCATCATCTTTTTTTTTTTTTTTTTTTTTTTGGTTAGACTAGGTCTCGTTATTTTTGCCCGTGAAACCGCAGGCTCTCATTGCACAGGGTAACACCGGCTCAAGCAATCCCCAGCCTCAGCTTTCCAGGTCTGGGATTACAGGCACGCGCCACCACGCCCAGCTATTTTTCTGGAACTAAGTCTCGCTACGGGCCCCAGGTGGGAGTCGAACCGCGATCCCTAGCCCCGGCTGCTTCATAGGCTGAAGCTTGCAGGCACCAGCCACGGTGCCTGGCTGTTGCCTCACCATCTTATATTAACTTTTCATAGCATGTGAGACAAGGACATTGATTTCAATTTAATACAGATTCAAATAATCTTCAGTCTTTACTAATACCCTTTGGTTTCAAGGGTGATACTTCTATTTTTCCTAAACTTTGTTCAGAATAATTCATGCTTCTTCAATGTCTCACCATTTCTTTCAGCCAACAATTCTGTGTTCATTGTCTATTTGTGTTCAAATCTGTGTTCAAATTGCCTATTTGTACTCAAATCCATTTTTAACTCTGACTTTTCCTAGTCCCTGATAGATAATTTGAAATAACATTTGTTTTTCCTTCCAGGTCCAATAAGATGCAATTAACCAATATTCATGTATCTGATTTTTATTTATTTTGAGTTTCAGCAATTCTTGATATCCTTCTATTAATTATTCTGTTTGAAAATAAAGAACAGTAAGTAGTTAGCAACTGATATCCAATGAAAGTATGCCAGCTGCTTTAGGAGATATTGAGGGTAGAAACAGACTAGTTCTATTGACTACCTTAGAGACCTTCCAAGGGGTCCCAGTTGAAGATTGGGGCTGAGAAAGATAGACAAGAGAGGAACCAATGAACATTTGAATCCAAGAAGATAGTCCATGTAGATTTTCATGTGCTTAACCTGACAAGGCAACCCACATGGTTAAATGAAGTTGATAACCTAAAGAGAGTATTTTAAAATCTTTGCACTCACATAGTCTGCTGACTTGGAACGTGTTTTGAGTTGTATTTGGTGGCTTTCACTTCTGACCATGCTTTATCTTGTACAAATATGGTGGAATCCATAGAAGTTTAATATGAAAGTCTGGCAACAGGGGAAAGAAACAGGGGTTATGGAAATAAGGAAGTTAGAGCTTCTATGTGCTCAGCAGTACTGTTTCCAAAAACAGAGGAAGGTTCATGAGAAGGTGTCAGATACCTTATGGTGAAAAGCATGACAGTGAAGCAAAGGTTTGGAAGATGTTAGAAGAGCCAGATATTCTGCAGAGAAAGTTAGCAGTTTTATCTCCATAAGCAAGATTGTCCCACTGAGTATCATCTGTTCCTTGGTTACAATACAAAGCATTCCTGAAAGTAACTTCTGAATTATTTTTGGCACTCTTATTTTGATAGACAAGGAGGCATTGTCCTGTGATAAATGAATACAATGTTTATTAGGTAAAATTTTTAAATTATGGGTCTGATGTTAAGTAAGATATAAACATCCTTTTACTGTATATCCACTTCAATTGCATTAAATGTTTGGCAAGGCTTGGACAATTGTACCCTTGAGGTGGGCCTTCTTTTGAGATGTGGTATAGAGACCAGAAGTCTTTATGGAAATGCTACTAGCTAGAGTTCTGACTGGATAGGTGATGCTACCTTCATTCATTTAACGTCCTAGGAGTCAATGTGAACAGTGGTAAAGAGTATTAAAAAAGCAAAAAGCAAAGTGTACTTGTGTAATTGATTAACCACATCAACAAATCTGTTTTCAGTCCTGCTATAGAGAAGTCACCGTGAGAAGTAATATGGATTTGGGATGAATGCCCCTTGTGCTCAAAAGCTTACTGATTAATAGGGAAGACAGACAGCAGGTCACAAAGGAGCTTATTTTGGCAGTGGATGAAGTAAAAGCGCTCTGAAATGGGCTTTCCTAGAATTTGTATGGACAGCATGGTGGGTATTAACATGGCTTCCCAGGAGACAGTCTATTGGCAATGACCCCACCTCCAGATTGAAGAATGAGTAAGAATTAGCCTTAATACAAGATGTATTTAAAAAAATAATACAAGATGTATTAAGGGATAGGCTGAGCTTCTCTCCGGTGCTTTGAGCATGTATAGCTTTACTTTTTCCTTATATAAAACTTCCAACACAGGAGAGCAATCCAGTAAGTTCCACACATTAAGTAACCTAATGTCCCAAGTTTCCATGAGAACTACTATGAAGGGTTGAAGTTTAATCTTACTTGTAAAGTATCATTTCAGCATGTCACAGTTTTTTGACTAGAAATTCAATCGTGTGACTACTGGGTTAGAGGAAAACCAGAGAATCGTTCAGGTGGAGTATTATTTACACCAATAATGGAGATCAAAGATCAACATTTGCTCCAGTGACCTGAACTCTGAATCTCTGAGGGCACATAAGAGTATAGAGTACCTTGCATTGCCAGTGGGTTACTAAATGAGAGGAATCTCATCCTTAGGAAACTAATTATTTTCATAATCAGAAGTAAGTCTACCTGATATATGCCCTGAGAAGATATCGACTTTATTTTTGTGTATAGTTAATAAGTTAGCCCTTTGTTCTTAAGGAGATGCTATTTCTTTTTTCTGAGGCTGTTTGCTACACAAAAATGCCTGAGAAACAAACAAACAAAAAACAAACAATTCTGAAATAAACATCAAACATAGGTTCACAAGGTAAGCAGAGAAATTAAATCCATAGAGAATTGTCTCACTGTACCACTTTATCTCTGTTCTCTAGGACAGGAATTGTAAAGTTCTGAAATACAGGGAACATTTGACCCACCACATTTATTTCTGTAAATAGAATTTTATTGGTATGCAGCTACACATATTTATTTACATATTTACTATGGCTACTTTAGTGCTAGAGTAGCAGAAATTAATAAATTCAACAAAAGACCATGTATTTGTGTGTGTGTGTGTGTGTGTGTGTGTGAAGAAAAATCTTTCTTACCTTCGCTCTAGGGTGTGATCCTCTTCCACCTGATTGAATATGCCTGTGAGTACCACACTCACAATACAGCAATATGAGGAGGAGGAAAAGGGAAGAGTCAAACAACTGTTTAACATGACACAAAAGTTGTCCTCTGTTCATTCCTCACTGGCCGGAACTTAGTTTCATGCTCTATCAGGAGTCCCCAGCCTTCTCTGAGTGACTGATTCTTAGAAATGTTCACAGAAAAAACATGTTCATGTCCAAGAGTACAAAATAAAAGACAACAAAATAAAAGCAGTAAAAAAGGAAGATACATGGAGTAAAGCCCAAAAGAAGCTAGTTATATGCTTCCAAGAGGACTTCCCCATCGAGTCTCCTAGGATGTGCTTAATTCTGCATGAAACATATTCTGATAGCATCCATGAAATTTGTTTGCCAAGGAAGCTCATTAGACTTGATACCCAGGATTATTAACAGGGCTGTGATTATGTAGTCAGTTTATATCTGAGAATGCACAAAAATTCCAGTCTCCCAAAAGGAAAGGAGGTGTCCATCACAAGCCATATGTTTATATAGAATTTAGGCATATTGATCATTTCAGTGACTGGTTGGAACATACTTATACACAAGATCTCAAATGCCAAACAGAGCACAAATTTGCAAGCAGGACTTTCTAAGAACATATACAAAATTCAGTTCAAAATGGATAAAAGACTTGAATGTAAGACCTGAAACCATAAAATACATAGAAAAAATATAGGCACAACACTCCATGGCATACATCTCAGAAACATCTTTGAGAACTTATTCCCAGAAGCAAAGAAAATGAAGGAAAAGATAAAAAGTTGGAACCACATCAAACTAAAAAGCTAATGTATAGCAAAGAGACAATAACCAAAACAAAGAGAAAACCTGCAGACTGGGAGAAAATATTTGTACTC
Source organism: Uropsilus gracilis (assembly GCA_004024945.1). Taxonomy (NCBI): domain Eukaryota; kingdom Metazoa; phylum Chordata; class Mammalia; order Eulipotyphla; family Talpidae; genus Uropsilus; species Uropsilus gracilis. Next base: position 35,763 of record PVHY01005376.1, on the reverse strand, counting down.
CATACAACTGACATGGGACTGACATAAAAAATCTAAAAAGAACTTACAAAACTCAACAAAAACAGAGAAAAAACCCAGTCAAAGGCCAGAAAAGTTTAAAAGGACACTTCTTCAAAGAGGAAATGCAAATGGACAACAGCTCTATGAAAAAATGCTCATCATCACTTAAAATCAGGGAAATGTAAATCAAAACCAGAGTGATACCACCTCACACAGTAAGAATGACTCATATTAAAAATACTGACAACAACCAATTCTGGTGCAGATGTGGAGAAAAAGCAACCCTGTTACACTGCAGTTGGGAAAGCAAACTGTTCCAATCACTACGGAAAGCTGTGTGGAAGACTCTCAAATTACTAAATATGGATCAGCCCTATCACCCAGCAATTCTAGGAATTCTAGGAACAAAGAATTCTAGAATTCTAGGAAAAAAGAATTAATATTAATATTAATTTGAAAAGAAACTTGCACTCTTATGTTTAGTGAAGCATTACTTATAGTAGCTAAGATGGAAACAACCTAAATGTTCAAAAGCACATGAATAAATTAAGAAAAGGTGGTGTATATACACATTAGAATACTATTCAGCAATCAAAAAAGATAAACTCATGCCATTCACAGCAGTATGGATGGAGCTAGTAGTGTTATGTTTAGTGAAATAAGTCAGAGTTAAAAGAAAAATATTGGATGCGTTCACTTACAGAAGGAATATAGGGAACTAACAAAGGGTAAAATACAACAGTCAAAACTTGAGGGTAAACTGAAGGCTGAGGCATACAGCATAGGAGGGGTAGCAAGAAGGGTCAAAACAAGGGAGAGAAGTTTCTGGTGAGGGTTCACAGGTCATGTGATGGTGGTAGATTTATGGGGACTACACCAGATAGAAGAAATCAAATCTTGTACAAAAAAGAACACAAATGTAAGAAAATTAAAAATTTAATCCATACAAGAAATTGAAAAACTCTTAAAAAAAGAATAGCATCTCTTCACTGTACTGATGCTATTACAGAAGCTGGGAAATATATTCCAACTAAGTGACTGTACACAGAGACAAACTTGGGATGTTTGAATTTTGACAAGATCAAGAATGAGTCTCTTGAGTAATTAGTAGTATATCTGCCACACAGGGAGAAAATGGGACAAGGGCAGGGCTTCTCCACCCTAGAACTATTGATATCCTGGCTTTGAAAATTGTTTGTTGTCAGATGCTGTCCTGTCCAATCCTATAATCTTCTAGTTGGTAGCACCCCTCTCTAGTCCTGACAATCAAAAATATCTCCAGACATTGCCTACTCTGCTTTGAGACTAAAAAAAAAAAAAAATCCTCACTGATACAAGTAGTTTCCATTTGAGTTTAAAATAAGAGCTAAAGAGTAGTAAAAGATAAAGTTGCAGGTATAGTCCTGGATCAGTCTATGAAACAGTTGTGTGCCATAGTGAGGAGTTTGTAGTCTGCAAAAACTACTCAAATATAAGAAGTTACTGAAAAATATTTTAACAGAGGATAATATATGTATTTTCAGAAAATTCCTACTGAAATCAGGATGAAAAGGGACAGAAGCCACTAACCAATAAACCACAAGTCCACATCACCCATGCGTAGCAGTTGCCACTCAAATGCATTTCAACAGCAGGGTTTTATTAACAAGAAAAATTAACTGGGAAAATAAAAAGTCCTCACAGCCACAACTGGCCAGTTATCTTACCCCTGTCACCATTTTCAGTCCCAAAATTTCCAAAGACACATGTCCAAGATGGTGTCCTTTGCCCCTCCAAAACTGAGGCAGGCACTCTGTAAATTCCAGTCATTCTCCAGCATATTCTCTTCACTTCTTCTCCACTATTCCATGCTGCTCTGCTTCTCCAAGGCTATTCAGATTTCTTCCACAATTGTTGATGCACAAATCAGCTTTCCAAATCCCTGGCCATCTCCAGGTACCAGCTCACTATGCCACCTTGTTGCAGTGCCACACTTTCTACACTGGCTACTCTTCTGCCAGTCGCCATGGCTCCTTGCCACCTCCAACTCACTCTTCAGAGGGTTTCCCCTGACCAGGAGACATGTTCTCTCAGTCCACCATTCTCCTCTTCCTTTTTCTCGCTCCTCCATTTTATGCACCTTTTTTGCATTTCTTGTTCCTCATTTTCTCTAGATGGTTTTTCAGACTCCACTCACCAGGGCATTTTGGCGCCGATACAAATTTCAACTGCATCACTATCCTGTACCACTATGACATACATAAGGAGAATTAATTAAAATGCAAATAGTAAGGAGATAAGGAGACTAAAAAAATACTTCACTTTTTGGATAAGATTTTTTTTGAATTTTATGCATTTTAGCTCTATTTTTAAAATTATTATATCTTAATGAAATACCATCTTTAAAATACATTTGTTAATATTGACAGTATAGGACTCCTCTCCTCAGATGTGGTAACTCTGACTTTCCTATCACCAAAAACCCATAATCTTCTACTATAGTTCATATTCTCTCTCTTCACTGTCCCCACTCCTCCTCTCCTCCTCTCCTCCTGGGTGCCTCAGATCTATGATTAGCTTTCAAGGGTTGATTTTAAAGTTTGTCTTTGACCATTTATTTGGTTTCTATATATTGCCACATAAGAGGCAAAATCTGATATTTATCTTTCTCCTTCTGGCTTATTTAACTTAGCATAGTCCCTTCCAGCTCCATCCATGCTGCTGCAAATATCATGTGTTTATCCATTTCATTGCTTAATAATATTCCACTATAAGTATATGAGTGTATGTATCCCATGATCTTGATCCACTCGTTAGATATTTTGACATGAAGACATTTGTAGTTGAAAATGAAAAAGGAAGTACTGAAAAATATATAAACTAAAGATTGGGTGATTGGTTGGAGAGGAAAATGTCACTGAAAACTTTGTTTTGGGTATTTGGTGTTTGCCATTCATTGGGATAGCAAATCAAGGGAAGGAGAAAAATGAAAGTGGAAAAGCATTCAGATAGCATTTGACTTACAGAACTTGAAGTGATTGTGGATTTAAAACAGTTTGGTAATTTTTGATAAATACTTTGATATAGACTCTTGATTTATCCAAGATAAATACTTGGATATAGAGGAAGATGAAACCAGCCAAGTGTCTTTCCTCCTGAATTAAAATAAAACAATGCCTTTCTTTCACACACACACACACACACACACACAGAAACTGATCTACCAAGTTTTTTACTTGGATGAGGTGGTTTCCTTGTTCACAATTTACTCAAATGAGCTTTCAAATATTGCAAAATACTGGTAACCCAAATACTTTCATTTCTTCTTGGACACAATTTCTTGGGCACAATGGATATTTTGCCCTGAATAATGTTTTTCTGCTTTGAGAACTGAAAATCTATAAGTATTCAGAGTTCTCCTATAAACATTGCAGGAACTAAAATATAAAAATCTAAGTAAGATATAGTGGCTACTATTCTGGGGTTAAACTATTTTAAGCAGATGACATTTCATACTATGACTACAATTTTCCTGTGTTCACTAGAAGGTAGAATAACTAAATTTGCATCTTCTTAGACTTGAGTCATGTTGTTAAAGAATTAACTGAAAATTAGTTTTTTTAATTAGTAATCAAGACACAAGATTCTAAAAAGCACTAATTCTTAGTTCTTGCATATTTAATCCACAAGAATGAAGTATAAAGTTTTCATATGCATTCCTTGCAGAACTTGATATGAGAGTAAACAGTGGGGTGAAATTCAGGTTCTGGTCTTTAATGAGTTGAAGACAGATGTTGCTACTAACAGAAAGTGATATGTTAAGTGTTGTTTCCCATTTGCTTGGTAAGATTTGACATGTGGTGAACCAGAATAGAATTTGAAGAGTTGAATAAAAATGTGTTGAGGGAACTTTGGATGAAAGAAGTGATCAAAAAAGTAGTTTTGAATATACTACATCATCCTGAAGATGGAAACTTTATAGAAAAAACTTCTCAGTATAGCCTAATGATAAGATGATTGGTAAATTCAACTGCTCTCAGAAAAGAATTACTTTCTTTGCCACTGAGATCAAACCACCAGCAATATGTCTAAGGCATGTCACTTGTTTTATTCTATATATTTTATGATTTCAAGTATTACATTAAACTCAACTCATTTTGAATTAATGTTCAGGTATGGTATTACATAATAGTCTATTTTGATTCTTTTGCATGTAACTGTACAGTTTTTGTAACACCATGTGTTCAAGAGACTCCTTGTTCCATTGTTGTAGTTGCCATATGCATGTAAGTTTATTTCTATGTATTTAGTTTTGTTTCACTTACTTGCTGGCCTATTTTTATTCCAATATCATTCTGTTTTGATTGCCAACACTTTGTAGTATATTTTGAAGTTGGAGAGTGTGTACTTCCTTTTAAAAATAAATAAATAGGTCTATGGCAAACAAAATCTCTAAGTAGGGTAAGAAACAGTAAAAACACAAAGGCATCCTACTGAATGAGAGAAGATATTTGCAAATCATATTTAGTAACCAAAAAATATAAAACAATCGTAAATTTCAGCAACATCAAAAGTATCCAATTAAAAACTGGGCAAAAAATCTGAATATATACTTCTCCAAAGAATATATATAGATGGTGAACAAGCAAATGAAAAGTGTTCATCTCTTACTGCAAAGCAAAATGGTAATGAGATATCAATTTCTACCTGTCAGAATGACTATGATCCAAAGGAAAGAGCCCACAAGTGATAAATGAATGCAGAGAGAAAGGAACACTATTGGTGAGATTGTGAATTGATGCAGTCATGCTGGAAAGTAGTATGGAGAGTCTTCAAAAAAAAAATAAAAATATGATCAACCTATCCTATCTCTGGGCAATAACCTAAAAAATATGAAGAGACATATGCATTCCATGTTTGTTGTGACATTATATGTGATACCCAAGGTTTGGTAACAATCTAAATTCACATTAACAAATGATTGAATAAAAAATTTAGTGGAATTTCTATCTATCTATCTATCTATCTATCTATCTATCTATCTATCTATCTATCTATCTATCTATCTACTTACCTACTACCTACCTACCTACCTATCTTTTATAATAACATGAATAGACTTAGAGCATGTTATGCTTGGTTAAATAACTGACAGAGAAAGACAAACATCATGTGATTTTACTCAATGTTTTATGTGAATTAACAAAACAAATACATGAACTAAATAAAACAAAAAAAAAGATCAAATTAGTGGTTATGAGAAGGGAAGGGAAATGGAAGTTGGGTCCATTGGTTTATTCAGAAAGTTTGATTTTGTTTGGGACGCGACCATCCAATTGAGGTCTCTGGGTTGGCAAGTTCCATCCTTTTATTGTGATTATTGATATGTTGCTATTTCGTCTTTAGTTTTCTGAGTCTAGCTAGTTATTTTCTTAATATTTTTTTGTGGCTTTTCTTCACTTTTATTTAGATGAGTGCCCCTTCAATATTTCTTGTTGGGGAGGTGTAGTGTTTACAAGTTCATCAGTTTTTGTTTATCTGGGCATGCCTCTATTTCTATTTGTATCTGAAAGACTAGTCCAAGATTAGTGGTTTTAGCTGGCAGTTTTCTTCTTTAACTATTTTTAATACATCATTCTATTTTCTCCTTTTCTATTTTTTTCTGCTGAGAAAACTGATGTAAACTTGATGAGAATATTTTTATAAGTACCTCCTATGTACCACCTACCATTTTATATTATTTATTAAATGCTTACTATTTTCACTCCCATGTGTTTTGATATTTGTCTAATTGCATTTAGGTAGCCAGATATTCCTTTTGCTTTATAAACTGGTATGTTTAATCCCTTCCCTAGTTGTGGGAATTTTTTTTCTTTTTTCCTTTACTAGACTCTCTGTCCCCTAACCCCAATTCCCCTTCTGGGATATCTATTATTTTTTGTTGGATTTCTTAATAGTTTTAGATATTTCTTTAATTGCCTGTTCATTTTTCATCCATCTTATTTCTCTATCCCTTTCCACCTAGGTATTTAGTACATTACGCTCTTTGAAGTTACTGAGTTTATTGTGCTCATTACCTCATGGAATTCCATTATTGTTATATCTAAAGTTTCAATTTCTATCCTTTGTTTACTGATTATGTTTCTGAGCTTAATTTTTTTCCTGAATTATGTTTTCTTTTATGACTTCTGAGTTTTCTTATATTACTTTGATTTGCCTTTGTAACCCTCAAGAAAAGGTGAGAGCAGGGAAATTGATGAGGTGAGAGAGGTTCAATTGATAGGAAGTTTTGAATTTCAGTTAAAAAAAAGCTTCAGTTTCAGACAACCTTGCAGGAAGGACATCTAGAAAAAATAAACATATTGATCACAGACTTCTCACAACCAAATCCTACAGGATTCTACTGATATTATCAATATAACTTAGTTTCTTAAAACCCAGCCTTGTGAGAATGGAGGAGGATCTGGAGATACAATGGAAGACATTTAACATACAGATGGTGAGACATGTTTTCTTCCCAGGAGAGCACAACAGTTTCTATACTTCATTAAAGATCACATATATTCTTGGATCCTACCCCTGAAATTCTGTACTAGAATGAGATACCAGAAAATTAGCATTTCTACCATTTTTCTGGGGTTGTCTCTGCTGTTCTACTGATTATATTTTGTATAATTTTGGTTTGACATTTTGAGACAGGGCAATTCCATACTCTAAGGAATGGATATCAATAGCAGTATATCAATTCTATTACACTAGTTTAGAAGATATTTATGCCACATTCTTAGCAGGAGAAAAAGGCCGAAAATGAAGCCTGCTACAGAAACAGCCTGAGTATTTGTCTCTCTCAGACAACTGATCATTCATTATCTCCTGACTTTACAGACCCCAAAGAAGTCATTTACAGTATAAGTTTCTCTTTTTTGCCATCTACATCCTCTGATTAATATCATTTCATTACTTGACATTTTCCTTTGGCAGCAGTTTTTGGGTGAGTTGATGCTTGCATAGATTTTGTTTTTTAACAACACAGACCTGCTAGTGGACTTGTAACTACTTGGATCAGACTAATGTGGAGTCTGTCACTTATGCACAAAGATTTGGGGAATGACTAAGTCATGTTTTCATCCTGTGTCTCTATCTCTAGGCAACTAATTCCATGTCATCCCTTGACATCTGAAGATAACCTACCTTCCTTCCATCCTTCCTTCCTTCCTTCCTTCCTTCCTTCCTTCCTTCCTTCCTTCCTTCCTTCCTTCCTTCCATCTATTTCCATCTATTCATTCTTTCCCCAACCCCCACACCCTTTTTCTCTGCCCTTCCTATTATTGAATGAGGTCACCTTTATTCACTTGGAAATAGGATTGCAGTATGATTTTTCACTTAGTTTGCAGTAGAATGGAAATTTGAGGTTTTCCTCCCTCCTGGTTGCATGTAGGTGTTGAGAAAAACTCTCCATCAAGTCTTCAAAGGTATATTCACCTAACAGAAATAGTTGAGGTCTGGATTTGAGGTTTTACTAAACCAGCAAAGTAAGACCAGACCTGAAGGAACTAAGAAAGTAAGGAACTAATGATGGATCTTCAGGATTTAGAGGTGCTCTCTTCAGTCATTCTTAATCTTTCTGCATGGAGTATGCATAGAAATGATATAGCAATGGTTGGAATTCTATGCAGGACTCTGTCAGTCCTGTTTTAGTGGCGTACGTGGATAGTGAAAACCTGAGTTATTACATGAGACAGTAAACGGGAGGCCTCTGGATACAGAGCCAGATACATTTTTTCCCCTAATTTGATAACTTTGAGAACCACCTACATTTGGCTCCATTTAGGTCTAAATATCCACTGTTGATTTTCTATTAATTTACTGAACACTTAAGAAATTCTGTACATACTCTGGATTTTGTTTGCTCCACTGAAGTCTAACCAGCATCACTCTTCAGGGTAACATGAGGCTTAGCTTGTGGGAGAGTGAAAGTAATTCTATGTACTTTTCTTTCAAATCAGAATAATTGGATGCTTTTTGTAGAATTAGAGGGGCTAATGCTTCTAAATAAATCACTGAAAACAATGTATTTCAAAAGAGAAGGATGCTAAGCTAGCCAAGAATTATCCGAGTAGATTGATGTTAGCAAAAAATAGAGAAGAGCAAGTCATTCTGAAGGCAAGCAGAGTAGAGGGAGCCCTAATAATAATAGAAGCAGGAAGTGATCCCCAAGTTCACCTATTTGAAATTACCATTGCCATAGGATGCCAGGCAATAAGGCATCCCCTTCTCTAGATGGGATGCAGGAAGGAAATGCACATTCTTGAGTAACTTGTTGATGCTAGACACAAGCACTAGAAAGTTTGATGTAGACAAACTAGTCAGTGAGACCCACATTACAACACCATTTTACTTATTAGGAATTGGGGACCCAGAGAAGTGGTAAGATTTGTTGAGAGACACCTAGTAAGCAGAGAAAAGACATGGAGTTCAAGTCTAAATCTCTGAATTAAAAATCAATTGACTTCCTTAACAGCAAAAGTGGACTTGCAACAATGAGGCAAAAATACCCCTACTCATTTTAAACAAGGGAACAAGACTTGATTTTTTTTTTAAATATAAACTGACAAGCTGTGTCTGAGCCAGCAGGCACAGAAGAGTGCTTGCTGTCCTCTTGATGGTATCTTACTCATGGAACAAACAAAATCACTGCAGAATTTGGAACTAAGAAGCCTGATGAGGGACTAAATAGGAGACACCCAGAGGGGATGGGCACATGGTTTGTTGGGGTTCTTGACCCAAATTTGTGATATACAATGATTGAACATCACCAGATGACCTTACATTAAGCACTTTATTTTTTCTTAAAAGGTGACAATGTGGTTGTTCGGTGTTTGTGCCCTTGGATAGCAAGCCTGCATTTGGCAACACGGAGATTAACAAGAAACAGACTTTCAATGAAGTCATTCCAATGAAGATCTGGAACCAGGCAAGGATGCCCACTCTCCCCTCTACTTTTTTGCATTGTACTGAAAGTTCTAGCTAGGACAATAAGATAAGAGAAAGACATAAAAGGGATACAAATAGGAAAAGAGGAACTGAAGCTATCATTATATGCATATGACATGATTCTCTATATAGATAACCCCAAAAAATCCACAGAAAAACTACTTGAAATAATATACCAGTTCAGTAAGGTAGCTGGATACAAAATCAACACACAGAAGTAGTTTTCCTATTTGCAAAAAGCCAAATAGAAGAAGAAATCAGAAAAACCATCCCATTTACCATCGTGCCAAAAAAAAAAAAATACCTGGGAATAAACCTAACAAAACATGCGAAAGAACTATGCAAAGAAAACTTTAAAACACTGCTAAAAGAGATAGAAGAACACATAAAGATATGGAAAGACCTTCCCTGCTCATGGGTTGGAAGAATTAACATCATGAAAATGGTGATCACCCTTCCAAAAGCAATCTACAGATTCAATGAAAATCCCAATAACATTCTTTAAAGAGATAGAACAAAAATTACTGAAATTCACAGTTCAAAAATTACTGAAAATCATGGAATAACAAAAGACCTTGAATATCAAAAAGCCTCTTGACCAGAAAAAAAGAGAACTGAGGTATTACAATTCCAAACTTCAACCTATACTACAAAGCCATACTAAATAAAACAGTTTGGTACTGGTATAAAAACAGACAATCAGATCAATGGAACAGAATTAAGCTCAGAAATAAAACCACACATATATAGTCAACTAATATTTAATAAAGGAGTGAAAAGCTTACATTGGAACAAAGATAACCTCTTCAATAAATGCTGGGAAAATTGGGCTGAGATGTGCAAAACAATGAACTAAGACAACTCCCTCACACCATGTACCAATTCAAAATGGATAGAACTAATTCAAAATGTATAAAAGACTTAGATGTCAGGCCTGAAACCATAAAATATATAGAGGAAAACTTGGGCAAAAACCTCCATGAATTACAATTCAAAAATCCCTTTCTGTGAACACTACTACATTGCTGGTGGGAATGTAAACTAGTCCAACCACTATGGAAAGCTGTGTGGAGGACCCTCAAGTTAATGAAAATGGAACTACCATTTGACCAACAATTGCTCTCTTGGGAATCTACCCAAAAGAGACCTATATGTGGGTACAAAGGGACACCTGTGCTCGGATGTTTACTGCAGCACAATTTATAATTGCAAGGTCATGGAAGCAACCTAAATGCCCCAAACAAGATGACTGGATGAAAAAAATGTGGTACATATACACACTGGAATATTACTCATTAATTAAAAATGACAAATTTGATGATTTTATAACAACATGGATGTATTTAGAAGAAATCATATTAGTAGAAACAAAGAAAAAGACAGAAACCAAAAGGCTCCACTAACATAT
>PVHY01005376.1:0-25282 GCA_004024945.1 Uropsilus gracilis | reverse complement strand
GTCCAATCAAAAAAATGGGGAGAAGAACTAAAGACACTTCTCCAAAGAGGAACTACAAATGGCCAACAGGCACATGAAAAATTGCTTAACATTACTAGCAATCAGGGAAACACAAATCAAAACTACAATGAGATATCACCTTACACCAGTAAGAATGGCCCACATCAAAAAAACGGGCAACAACAAGTTTTGGTGGGGATGTGGAGAAAAAGGAACACTCTTACATTGCTGGTAGAAATGTAAATGGGTCCAACCACTATGGAAAGCAATGTGGAGGACCCTCAAACTAATGAAAATGGAACTCCATTTGACCCAGCAATCACTCTTCTGGGAATCTACCCAAAGGAGACCTTAAGATTTATATAAAGGGACACCTGTGCTCGGATATTTACTGCAGAAGTATTTATAATTGCAAGGACTTGGGAGCAACCTAAATACCCCCAAAGAGATGAATGGATGAAAAAGATGTGGTATATATACATAATGGAATATTACTCATCAATTAAAAATGACAATTTTGATGATTTTATGATAACATGGATGTACTTAGAAAAAATCCTATTAGCAGAAACAAGTCAAAAAGAAAAAGACAGAAACCAAATGGCTTCACTAATATAAGGGATATAGGGGAAAAATAAACAAAAGCCATGAGGAAAAGTCAAAACAAGCTAACAACCAAATTGAAGTACACAACTTGGGGCTTAGGGGTAGTGGTGGACAGGGTGGGAATGTTCAGGGAGGGTGGGGGGGGTGAATCCTGGGGATTACAAAGGCATGAAATTTATATATAAATAAATCATTTAATATAAAAAACCTCAAACACCTTGTGTCCAGGTCAGACTCCTGCCTTCCCAGCTTCCATTCACTCCCCAAACCAACTTCCATTTTCCCAGTCTTCCACATCTCCAAAAATGCACACCCGAATCTGACAACAAACTCCTTTGATAAAAGCCCTTGGAGTCTGCTTTCCCTCACATTTAATTCATCAGCAGGTGGGCCCAAGAGATTAAGATGGTTCACAAGATGGTAGGAGAACTTCAGGGTAGATAATGATGTAATATATATATATATTATATATATATTATATATATATTATATATATATTATATATATAATATATATATAATATATATATAAAATTCATCAGCAAATTCTACTTGCTCTACTTCTAAATATGCTCAGAACCTGACTAGCGCCAATGGTGCTGCAGTGAAGCCCTGGCCTTGTAACTGCCACACTGCATGCCCAACTGCTACATTCTGAGTAAGGAAGTGAGAACAACACTCTGCTCCAAATGAATGAAATCTCTGCTCCAAACCTCATATGGACTCTGATTTAACTTAGAATAAAAATGGAAGTCCTGACAAAAGTTACAACTTCCCACCATCTGGCTTGGCCCCCACTGCTCCCACTCTGGCCACCTGTTCACTCTCTTAGCATCCCCAGTAGTGCTGGCCTTCTCATCCCTCCATGGACACCCCAAGTCTGCCCCCAGCCAGCACTGCCGTACTATGCAGTGCCCTCTAATTAGACTACTTTCTCCCAGATGTTCCCATGACTCATGGACTTGCTCATTCATTAAAGAAGGGCCTTCATTCATCACCCAGTATATATATTAACCTCTTCCCTCAGCTCCTCCAATCCTCTTTATAAAGGCTTTCATTTCCCTGACACCACCTGATTTACTTTTCTTTTTCCTGACACCACCTGCTATATTTCTTTAGTTTGTTTTGTGTTCCCTCCATTAGAAATGTAAACTACAAAATGGTATTACTGATTTCTTTCTTTTCTTTCCTTTTCTTTTTCTTTTTGCAACTTATGCTCCATGATAAGAACATTTGTGAACTCAGGATAAGTGAAGTGAATATAGACTACAGGTCACTAAACCATCCAGTGTCATGGCTTAAGTTCTTGGTGTGTATGGGAAAGAAGAGCGGGAGATGCAATTGTGAAGTTTCTAGCTGAAGCAGAAAGAGTATTGGAAATGCAGGGTGAAGAAGACTCAGATCACTTTACAATTTTCAGGCAGGGAAATAGAAGTGTATTTGCCACAAAGAGAATGTGGAGTTGGTATCAGGGGGCTCTTTGGAGGTCTCTAAAATTGCAGTTCAGTTTGGGGCCAGATTCCACTGGATGCATCTGGAAATATCCACTTGGAGAACTTTCTCAAAGGAAGGTAGACAGTCTGAATCTTTATTTGCCATCTTGTGGGTCTCCTTGCAATAGCTGGAGGCATGAGTGTGTTTGTTGAATGGGCATGGGTTTCTTGGGCTCACTGGTGCCACAGTCTGACATTCAAGCATCTGCTTAGTCTAGAAAGTAATCAGATGGGGCTTCTGCCTGACTGACAGCACATCCGAGCTCTGCAAGCTGGAAGAGATGAGCCATGGAAGGTTCTAGTTATGTGTTGAGTTGGAGAGCAGAGACGACATGCAAAGAACAAATAAGAGTGTATGTTTATATCTGGTGTTTGTCAAGTCAGTGAGAAAGTTTGCAATTTACTAGGATTTCTGAAGAGAGGAAAAAACTTTTTATAGAAATTCCAGTTTCCTGGGTGGAGTGACCGAGATGGCCTGTAGCTATAACCACTGATAACAAGACTTGGCAGCAACTTTGACTCCTCAGGAATGTGCTACCCCATAAATCTTTTCTGAATCCTTGATACTTTCTGTCCTCCCCTACTTGAGATCTCACTTAAGATAGTGCCTTATTTATTTGCCACTTAATAAAGGAGATTTGCTGCCTTCTCCAGAAGAAGTTCATGGGAGTACAAAGCTCCTACACATTGCTGTTTGAGGACAACATGACCCCTGAAATGGAAGTTATGGTGACAAAGGGAAAGGAAACTATGCTGTTGCTTCTTAGACACAGCAGATCCCAGATGTTGAGAATAAACCTCTTCAACAGAGCCACTTTGATTGTCCATGGTGCTTGCAATAAGATCACACCCACCTAGCAGCCTAACTCTATTTTTTTTTTCATGTCAAATGATCTTTTATTGGATTTTCCTTTGCAAGCAGGCACTCCATTGCACCACTGTTAATGTAATCTATGATGTCCTGAGTGTGGCAGCCTTCAATGTTGGCAGTGCCTAGGAGCTCCTTGATGGTGCCAGAGAGTAGCAAGTTGAAATTAATGAAAATGAGGGCTACCATCTCTGGTTCAAAACTATGCTATTTTGAAAATGAGAAATTAGGGAAACAGGTGAGTATGATTCTCTATTCATATAATAGTTTACACGAAAGACATGGTTAAAACACGGAGCTGATGTAGCCTTCATTTAGGCTTGAGGGCCACCTCTGAGCACTGCTGGATGTCTGTAGAAACTGTATGGGCTGTTTCAGACAGACACAGTCATATAAGATCGGAAATTTTAGGAAATGTCCAGAAGGATAATAACTAATTTTTTGTCCTTAAATCTGAAGGAACCAGGTGAAACAGAGGGACTTTCACTGAAAGATCATGTTAATGGCATAGTCATAATACGGTAATATAATTAATCTGCAAGAACAAAATTATACCCATTCTAATCCATCACCTGACTAAACTGTTAGAGAAAAGAAAAATGATTTACAACTTAATAGGGAAAAATAGAACAGTAGGTAGTATGCCATAGGGTCTAGAGCCAGATTCTTTGGATTTAGATCCTGATAGTATAAATTACTATTGTAAAACAATAGACAATTTTCTCAATCCATTCTATTCTCTGGCTAGCTCATGCAGAATTATGAGAGTTCAATGAATGAATAGTTTAAAGTACATTCCAGAAACAGGACTTGATAAGTGTAAGATAATATTATATTAACTATCTTTAAAAACTAGACTAATCTGGACTAGCTCATGTAATATTTTCCACATTAAGAGCTCAACACGCAGATAGATACACATATATATATATTGAATCTTGCATGATTTTTTCAATAAATTTATTTATATATTTCACATCTTTGTATTCACTAGGGTTCACCCACGACCTCCCCTCCCTGACATCTCCCACCCATCCCCTTACCCTAGTTGTGTATGTTCATTTGGTTGTTAGTTTCTTTTGATTTTTCTTGCTGGGATTTTATTTATTTTTCTAATATCCCATATATTAGTGAATCATTTGGTTTCTGTCTTTCTTTCTGACTTGTTTCAGCTAATATGATTTCTTCTAAGTCCATGTTATCTCAAATTCACCCTAAACTTGTCAATTTTAATTGATGATTAATATTCCATTGTGTATATATACCACATATTTTTCATTCATACATCTGTTTTGGGACAGAGGTTATTTCCATGTCCTTGCAATTATAAATAGTGCCATAATAAACATTCAAGTACAGGTGTCCCTTTGTATAAGTCTTAAGGTCTCCTTTAGGTAGATTCCCAGAAGAGTGATTGCTGGGTCAAATGGTCATTCCATTCAAATGTCCGAGAGTCCTCCACATTGCTTTCTTTCTTTCTTTTTTTATTTATATATAAATTTCACAATATTGTAATCCCCAGGGTTTACCTCCCCTCCCCTCCATCGCCCCCCTTTTCCCTCCTGCTCAAAGTTGTGTGCTTCAGTTTGGTGCTTAGCTTGTTTTGACTTTTCCCCAAGTCTTTTGTTTATTTTTTCACTGTATCCCTTATGTTAGTGAAGTCATTTGGTTTCTGTCTTTTTCTTCCTTGACTTATTTCTGCTAATATGATTCCTTCTAAGTACATCCATGTTGTTATAAAGATGTCAAATTTGTCATTTTTAATTGATGAGTAATATTCCATTGTGTATATTACCACATTTTTTTTTCATCCAGTCATCTGTTTTGGGGCATTTAGGTTGCTTCTATGACCTTGCAATTATAAATTGTGCTGCAGTAAACATCCGGGCACAGGTGTCCCTTTGTACCCACATATAGGTCTCTTTTGGGTAGATTCCCAAGACAGCAATTGCTGGGTCAAATAGTAATTCTATTTTCATTAACTTGAGGGTCCTCCATATAGCTTTCCATTGTAGTTGGACTAGTTTACATTCCCACCAGCAGTGTAGTAGTGTTCCTTTCTCTCTACATCCTCGCCAGCAATAGAACTTGGAGGCCCACTTGCTTTCTATAGTGGCTGGACCAGTTTACATTCCCACCAGGAGTGTAAGAGTGTTCCTTTCTCTCCGCATCTACACAGCACTTGTTGTTGCCCGTTTTTTGGATGTGGGCCATTCTTAGTGGTGTAAGATGGTATCTCATTGTGGTTTTGATTTGCGTTTCCCTGATTGCAGTAATGTTGAGCATTTTTTCATGTGCCTGTTTGCCATTTGTATTTCCCGTTTGGAGAAGTGTCTTTTTAGTGCTCCCCATTTCTTGACTGGGCTTCTTGTTTTGTTTTTGCTAAGTTGTGTGAGTTCCCTGTGGATCTTTGTCATCAAACCCTTATTGCTTTTGTAGAGGGCAGATTTTTTTCCCCACTCCATTGTGTTTCTTTTTGTTTTGTCTGTGGTCTCTTTTGCTGTACAGAAGCTTTTCAGTTTGATGTAGTCCCAGCTGTTTGTTTTCCTTCATTTTTGCCAGCTGTAGATGTGCCCAGAAATGAATCTCTGAAGTGTAATTTATAGAGGGTTTTGCCCAAGTTTTTCTCTATATATTTTATGATTTCAGGTCTTACATCCAAATCTTTTATCCATTTGGTCAACGCACAGATATATTGAGGAGGGTTGAGCTGTCTGAGAAAACTTTCCAGGAGGTGGTGATACATTCAGTTTTGTATGTCAATGAAACTTCCAAAATGAGGGAAGGAACATGACCTGCAGTGGCATAGGCATGTGAATGCATTAAGCACTACATATGAAAAAAAGACAGAAGAATGCACTCTATGACAAGAGTTAAAGTTGCAAGATCTCAACAGCTAACAGGAATAAAAACTCACTGTTTAAAACTCCTCCCAAATTAACTGAGAAAGAATGGGGTAAAGTGAAAGAACCAGTACATACAATGACAGAAAACAGTTTTAAAGGTAGAATTAATTTATATTAGTACAAAAAGTATGCTTCTTTTTGGATAGAGATTTAGAGGAGTTATTGTAATATAACTAAAAAGCATATAAATTAGACTATTAAATTGCAAATAACAAAATTTATTTGGTATAAATCAAGCAGTTTCTTAAGAAATATTAACTACCTCCCAGAATGGGGAAGGGAAAGTAGTGTCAAATCACAGAATTACAGTCCAAAGCAATGCCCAAATATTTTGCATCTTCATTAGTTTACATTCTTGCCAGTACTTTTCATTAACTACCACATTCAGAACTGAATAACAAGGCATACCACTGCCATCTTAGAAGTAATGGTCTATATGAGAGGTTGACAAACTCATAGGTTGGTGATTTTTAGAATTTTTTTTTAGATTTTTTTTTTGTAAATAAAATTTTACTAGAACACGAGTACACACAGTGTTTATGGTTGCTTTTGTACTGCAACCACAAGGTTGACTGAATAATTGTGATAGTCACAGACACACAGGTGTCATATGTACTCTGTGGTCTTCTATAGAAAAAGTTTGCCCAAAATTGGTTTATTTACTTATTTTGCCCTGAGAAAGTAAAGGGATCCAGTCTCCAAACCCAGAAATGAAAGCATAGCCTCCCAATCAACACATTCAGGCAGATTGTGATAAACAGAACAGCTCTCACAGAGAAATGAACGAGCTTGACAAATGAAGAAGTGAGAGAACTAATTATCACAATAATTTGAAGAAAATTATGTACAGAAAATGAAGATACACAGTAGATGAAATAACCCATAAAATGTTATCAGAAAAAACATGAGTATTTTAAATCAAGAACAATTAACTTCTATTGATAGTAAAGAGAAAATATTACAAACAGAAACAAGAAGACTGTTATGCAAAAGGACCATTAAAGTTGAGAGAGAGAGAACATTAGAGAGGGTGGGGTAAGGAGGAGAGAGAGAATGGTATAAGGGTAAAATTTCCCCATATACCTTCAACAATGGCAAAGATTTGGGGAATGTGAGGTAATATTTAAAAGGAATGAGAAATGAAGAATAAAATTTAAAAATCTTATTATTTCTCCCCAAAAATAAGGAAAAGGGAATTAGGTATGAGTTAGGTATAAGGGGAGAGAAATTTTTTATTAAATGGTGAGCGAGTTGAATGCTGAGCAGTATGGGTAGGAAACAACTCCTGCATCTATACATTATGGTGAACTACAAGACACCACTAAAAAAATTTTTTTTAAACTCCTGAACGAAACTAATAAAAATTTCTTAGGTTAGAGTTTGAACTACCTCAAAGAAATAAGAATTAGTCTGCCATCAGGCAGTGCAGTGGCACAAAAGACTCTGCTAAATAATGAAACTAATATAATTTTTTAAAAAAGTTAAGTTATGGGTACAAATTTAAAATTATAAGAGAACACTATGAAAATCTATATGAAATGAAAACTGTAGATCGAAGTAGTACTCAAATGGAAAAGGATGGATAGAAAAAATATATAAATCAGTGGAAATGTTGAAAATATACACAAAGATCTATACCATAAAAGGCACAAGTTCTTGATTTTTCATAGTTTATAGTTTCCAAACTTTTCAAGAACAATAACTTCTGTTATAAAGAGAGATGAAAAAGATGGCTTCCAAATGTGTGCACCAAAAGCAAAAGAATGACACAGGTGAAAAAAAAAAAAAAAGAATGTGATGGAAAAGGGAAATTATAGACAAATTTCACTTTTTAAAAGTTGTGAAATTGTTCAATGGTATATTCCTGAATCAATTCCAAAAATGTGTGAAATGAAAAATGACTTGTGGTAATTTATCATTTCATTTTTCCTCTTATATTAACTTAGATGTTATTTTCTCTTTCATTCATTAGTTTGGTCTTTGGTATTTACCTTTTACTCTAGCTTTATTCTCAGTGGAAAGGTTGGTTCAAATTATGTTTTCTAGCAAAAAAGCAAATTACATAAATGTATATATTCAAAATGGAATATGCATTATATTAAGGGGAAATGAATAATTTTGTCATTATCCTGGTCAAAGATACTAAAAGAATGAAATGACATGGGGAAAATAATAGACAAATTAAGGTTAGAAGACATGTTTTTCTATGAAACAATACTTAGGTGCTATAAAGGAAAAGAATGCATAAGCCTGATAAGATAGGAAACTCTTTAAGAGAAAATATTTAGAACACACATAATAAAGAATTATTCATGGCAAAAATGGACCAAGACAACTCCCTTAATCCATGTACAAAAATCAACTCAAAATGGATGAGACTTAGAGGTCAGACCTGAAACCATAGCATACATAGAGGAAAACTTGGGCAAAAGTCTCCATGAATTACAATTCTGAAATCCCTTTCTGGAAACATCTACAGATGGCAAAAAATGAAGGAAAACATAAACAGATGGGACTACATCAAACTAAAAAGCTTCTGTACAGCAAAAGAGACAACAGAAAAAACTGAAAGATGCCCATCCGAATGGGAAAAAATCTTTGCCCTCCACATGAGTGACAAGAGTTTAACAACGAAGATCCACAAGGAACTCACACAACTAACCAAAAGCAAAACAAAAAGCCCAATCAAAAAATGGGGAGAACTAAAAAGATACTTTTCCAAAGAGAAAATACAAATGGCCAACAGGCACATGAAAAACTCCTCAACATCACTATCAATAAGGGAAATGCAAATCAAAACCACAATGAGATATCACCTTACACCAGTAAGAAAGGCCCACATCCAAAGAATGGGCAACAAGAATTGCTGGCGAGGATATGGAGAGAAAGGAACACGACTACGCTGCTGGTGGGAATGTAAACTAGTCCAACCACTATGGAAAGTGGTGTGGAGGACCCTCAAGTTAATGAAAATAGAACTACCATTTGACCCAGCAGTCGCACTTCTGGGAATCTACCCAAAGGAGACCTCAATGTGGGTACAAAGGGAAACCTGTGCTCGGATGTTTACTGCAGCACAATTTATAATTGCAAGGACATGGAAGCAACTTAAATGCCCCAAAACAAATGACTGGATGAAAAAGATGTGGTATATATACACAATGGAATATTACTTATCAATTAAAAATGACAAATTCGATGATTTTATGACAACATGGATGTACTTAGAAGGAATCATACTAGCAAAAAGAAGTCAAAAAGAAAAAGACAGAAACCAAATGGTTTCACTAATATATGGGATATAGTGAAAAAACAAACAAAACCTGGCGGTACTCTGACCTTGAGAAGTCAGGGAATAGGCATTAAAATCATGCCACAGTTACAGTTTCCAGTGGTTTTTATAGTCAGTATTGAATGTACAGGCTGAAATGGATGAAATATTAAGAAAGCAACTTCTGTGTGCCTCTTGAACAGTTAAATCATTTAGCATCCTACTCTGATGATTACACCTCTGCAGACTCCTTAATGTGTGTTCTGTACTGTGTGATAAAAATGATTTTATGGTAAACTCACACTGAGATGATCTAAGGAACTGTTCTTCTTAGAAGATAAATAAATGGTGACAAGTTACAAGAGACTTTAGAGATGGGGAACAAAGACTGAAATCAATGTTGTTCCTTTAATCTTATTCTTTTCAGTGTCACTGGTATTCAGCCTAACTAACCATAAATTCATATTCCATGTTCTCACTAAATTCTCCTGACAAAATACCTGAATGAATTGTACAAAGTTATTTAGACAATATTATTTAGGAGAAAGTACAATAGTTCATTTCTCTAGGGAAGAGTCCTATCTTATGTTTTACCTCTTCGACTCTATGCAGATTTGAGTCTGTGTTTTTACTTTTCTATGACTTAGCAGCAATTCCTGTAAACCTGGCTTAAGACAGATTTGTGCAGAAGCATGAATATGACCAAGATGGTGTGACATGGTATGAATTTCTTCCTCCTGGCAGGAACAATTTTTAAAATGACAAAGTATGTGAAAAAAGTGTTCAAAATATTGAACACTAAGCAACAAATAGTAGAGTTCAACTGAAAAACAAAAGCAAATGAAGTGAGTTCTGTAATTGCCCTTATTACCCCTTGGAGCAAGTCTCCAAGCTGCAGTTCAGGAAGGGAAAACACAGGCAGAGATCAGAGATATCCCTGACTTGAGGAGATGGTGCTCGGTGTTTGAGGACCCCACAGAGCCAGATGTCACAAGGTAGAGTGAACCAAAGAAGAGGGATATATTCCAAGAGATGAATAGAAAGAGTCTAAGGGACTATCCACTGAGCATTCAACTGAATATTGATGAAAACTTATTTGTGAGGAAACTACCTAAGGCCAGGGAAAGGTCACTAACAAAATTGTCTGAAGTGCACACAAGCCTGGAAATATTGTTGATTTTGAGCAGATACAATAGAAAATCATAATGCATGTGGCTTTGGGAGCATAATTAGTCTTTGGCTAAATGCTTCCTGGGTCACACTGTAAAAGTTTAAAAGCAAAACACAAAAATTCAGCTATTTTAAAGTAGTGTAATTGTGTCCCAAAACAAAGCAAATGAGTATTTTAGGAACACAAAATTATACTTATCCTAAGGTAAAGCTAACAATGTTTGACATCTATTCCAATGTTTCCAGGCATCTTGGAAGCAGGAAAATTCAACCCATTAGAAAGGGAAAAATATGAGTCTAACTCATAAATGACATGATGATAGAATTAGTCAAGGACATTAAATGATTTTTTGACATATGTCCTATATTCTCAATAGCAGGAAGAAAGGTTGGAAATATTAATACAGATACAGTAGATATAAAAATAAAATTTGTGGAGTTCAACATAATGTTTAAAATGAAAGATGTACAAGATGATATTGATTACATTAGAAATTACAGATTCAGAATTATTAAGTTTAAAGACAGCAATATAAGTGATCTAAAATTAAACAGAAAATACTAGAAAAATTGACAGAGTATCAGTGAACTGAGATACAAATTGAAGTAATCTGATATATACATACATATAAAATTTTCTCTGAAAGAGAAAATAGAGAAGCTATAACTGAACTAATAATAGGTGGGTGAGTCTAAATTTAATGAAAATTATAACCTGCATATTTGAGAACCTCCAGAAAACTCAAGGACAAAGAAAACTACACAATGGCAAATTATAAACAAAATTTTTTAAAACTAGTGATAAAAAATACAAATAAAGTAAAAGAACATTACAAGCACACTGAGGAACAATGCTACACCTGACAAGTTCTTCGGGAACCATTCAAGTCAGAAAACAATGAAACACTGTCTTTAAAATACAGAAATAAAAAAAAAACAGGGGTTTTTACTCCACTAAAATAATGTTGCAAATGCAATTACTGGTGCAATTAGAGGCTGAAATAATTCATAATCAATAGATCTTCACCATAACAAAGGCACAAAAAAAAAATCATTCATGCAAAAGTGAAATTATACCAGATAAAAACAGCATTTGACCCAAAGGAATAAAAAGTTCCACAAACATTTATAAGATATAAATTGAGACTAGAGAAAAAAACTTGCAGCATGATGAACTAGTCAGACAAATCCAGAATGGGGGACATTTTTCAAATCTGAAAATTTTGTTCAGTAGCCAAATCAATAAACAAAAGTGGCTAAATGTGAACTGATTTAGATTAAAAGAGTTAGAGATCACCTTTATACATCTATACTAGCAGAATAGATGAAATTTAAACTCAAAATTGTTTTAAATTTTGGCCACAGTGAAATTCACGAAACAACTCATATTGTATGTGGGAGTATAAAAGGTAAAGTTACATTAAAAAACTACTTGGAAGTTTCATATGATGCACATTTACATACATTTTATCATCTGGACCAGCAATTTTGATCATGGATATTATCCTAGAAAAGAGAACTACATGCACACATAAGTTTATAAAAGAATGCTTATAACATCTTTCTTCACGTCCTGAATGTGAAAGCAAGCCAGTTGATAAATGGAAAAATAAATCATGATATAACCTTGCAATGTAATATTATAAATAATAAAAAATGGTAAAACACTAACAGAAGCAAAAACATAAATGTATAACTGTGTTCAGCAGAAAACACCAGACACAAAAGCATATGTAATCTATCTTAATATTCATATGAAGTCCTAGAAAGACCAAGTCTGTGACCAGTAAATATTTCTGTAGTGGGTTATAGGAGATTAGGATCATATTTGAGAAAACTCAGTGAAGGAAATGATTTTTATCTTCATAAGCTTGTGGACTATACAATTGTATCCATTTGTCAAAAATTAATTGAAATATATTCTAAAGATTCATGTTTTACATTATTAGTATGTAATGTAGTAGAAAAAGTGGAGATAGAGAATAAAAAACATTTTATCAAATGTGTGATGATCCTGTTTGGATCCAAATACAAAAAAAAATCAATAACCTGGTTGTAAAACATTTTTGAGATGACCAGATCTTAAAATAGTTATAAAAATAGATGGATGATATCAAGGAATTACTGATAACTTTATCTTTCCTGGTTAGTATTTATTCCTCTCTGGAGAGGAATAAGATTACATGATGCCAGAGCTTTTGCTTCATGGCAAGTAATTAAAGGAAGAAAAGAAGGAGAAAAGAAGAAAGAAAAGAAAAGAAAATGAAGCCAGTATAGCAAAATGGTGAACTTTATTGAAGCGAGGTCATGGGGAACATGAGATTCATTAGTATAAACTCTCCACTATGAGATATGCATGGAAAATTTCATGCCTTTCTTGCATTTAGTTCAGTGTCCTAGTTGGGCTTTCTAGAACCTATTGCCTTGCACTATCAGATCAACTTCCCACAATTCTGTGCTACCCTCAGAAAAAGGTCTATAAGCCACTGCTGAGATCACCCTTAAATCCAACTGTACTTCCTATTGCTTCATTCTATAGTTGTTAACTCTCTTGGTCTTTTTACTGTTCCCAAACATTTCAGACCCACCTCATTTTATGTTATTTCCTGCTTGAAATGTCCGCATTCCCTATCTGTCTTAGTTTCAGTTTAGGTACCACCTCTCAAAAAGGTGATTTTTTTTTTTGCTGCCTGTTTTTGTATTTTTTTATTATATATGTAAGTACCAAGCTTTATTTTTAATATCAGATTTATTTTAATTTTTTTACATTGTTGTAGATCCCATAGTTTTCCCACTACCATTAATACTCATGAATAATCACCCATTTCTGCTATGGATCTGCCGTGCAAGAAAGACCGCTGAGTGTGGGCTTCAGGCAGACAGGAAAAACTTCAGGCAGGCGAATGATCACAGACACGAATTTAGTGAGCGAGGAATCTGCTGCTTTTTTGTAGGTTTTCGGGCCACATTTTATATTGTTAAACAAGCTACTTTGACATTCCAAGGGGAGGGGCATCTAATGAGTAGTGGGTGCATTATCTCAGTGAGAGGCAGAAGTGACCGCGTGAGGGTAATTATCATGAGCACGTGAGGACTATAACGTGAAAGACAGAAATCAATATCTTACAAGAAAATAGATTATCATTAGATACTACTAAACATTCCTAAGCAATCATTTTTAGGGAATCAGGATAATAAAAGTTGGCTACAAGTCACCCAAGGTTATTCCTTGGTTGTAAAGCTTATCTGGTTCTCCCAGTTTTCCTTGCCTCGGGCTCATTCTAGTATCTCAGTGATTCTCCACAGAGAATCTAATTAAAATATAGAATCTGACGGCGGGGCTCCTACATTTTCTTAATAAAGATGCAGTTCATGACTTCAGCACTCTTATACCTGGGGTCCAGAGAGCTACGCCCCCCTAGGGGTCCCCAGATTCTTCTGGTCAGCTCCCTTTTTGTTCCTCCTGCGGGGGGCAGAGAGCTTAACTTGCAAAGATTTAGATTACAAGTTTCTCATCTCTGAGATGGGCTCCCACACATTTCCTTTGTGTTCATCCTGACCCTGTTTTGCACTTTTCTTGTTCTTCCTCAGCAAGGTATTTTTGGAGCACTCTAGCATCTTTACTATAGCTTCATGTCCTAAATGCCCATAGCAGTGATTGATATTTTCTCTCACTTTGCTTGTAGACCATACTTTATATTTCTTTGCAATTTTTTCCCTCTACTCTGGGCATAGTATATATATTGAATGAACAAGTAAGTAAATGAGTGAATAACTATGAACTCCCCTCTCCTCTCTGGAGTCCTATCTTACCCTGATTTTTTTAAAGGACACATGAATGCTAAAGTGTGTGTAGTGGAAAAAATTAGCAATGATAGACATATTGACAGTACTGAGACAATAGAAAAGAGTGTTCCAAAGTGGCAAACAGTGCCGAGGGGCAGTATCCAGGAGAGGGGATATGCACCATCAGTGGATTCTCACCCAAATGCACATTTGCAAGACCACTCAAGCTCCCTTTTACTCTGCTTATATCCCCTTTGGGGTCTTTCACCCTTCAAGTCTGATTAGACCATTTAGTGCCAACCAGCTTGTTTTCCATTTTTCAATCCAAATAATTAACTAAAGAAGTGAACTTAAACCTGACTGGTTCATTAACCTCACACTTGATTGATGTATATAGTTGACACCTGATCAACCCATCTTAACCTCCTCTAGTCAGGTACAAGAGGGAGGAAGTGCACCCAATTTAGGAAGCCATGCTCACACCATTGTCACTGGGTCACTGGGGCTGGACAATGGGGAAACATTTATAGTCAGTGAGCTGAGACCAGCTGACATCAGCCCCAACAAAGCACCTTGTCCCCTAGCCTCTGGGGTCCTCAGAGATCTCCTGATAGTACTATGAATGTTACAGATCTCACTTCCCTGAGTTGATTTCTAATCTCAATCTGACCCTCCAAGTTGTTTTGTATTGACTGATCTACCTAGTAAACAATTGATTTTGTCTCATGCGTGTCTCTCATCTGCTTTCTGGGTCTAAATAGTTTCAATAGCACCTCTTGGAGGTACACCTTCACCACTCCATAAATCCAGTACCTGTACAGCTTGAAGAAATGTATAGAAAAATGTGTTGGAAACCATATAGAGGAGTTAGCATTCTCTTAGTGAGTATGGAAACTATAACCATGACCAGCAAAAGTAAACAATGCAATCATGTACAAGAAGTAAGACCAGCCACACCAACCCAGAGGTGAAAAGATACAATGGTTTGGCACCAAGTGGACAATAGCCTGTAGCTGAAAGATACTGCTGCACTCAACCGGGAACCGTTGTCTCACTCATGGCAGCCTTCAGCCTTCCTGACCTTCTCTGACTGCGGTCTGCACCACAACCCACACACTACATCCACCTCCAGGCTGCAATCTGACTAGCAACATACACTTAATCAGTTTCTAGGACCACCTTCTCTGCTGTCACTCCAACACTTGGACTCCACAGCCCCAAAGTGACATGCCCTAAGCCCTGCCCTAACCCAAACCTCTGCACATGCACTTGAGTTGGGTTACCCATGGAGAGTAATCATCCTTGATTCCATATATAGAACTGTTTTCTCTCAGAGTCAAATCCTGCCAACTCTGCCAATTGGGTAACCAACCCAATCCTTGAAGGTTCATCTTTGATTCTAGCAGTTAGACATACCAGGCAGGGCAAGCCAGGACCAGGGCTAGGATGCTGGGAGGCAGGCCAGCTCTCTAGCACCCAAGAAATCTTCACACTCTTTTTTATGACTTTTCTGGTTCACTCTTGTACTCTCTCTTACCCTCTGTGCCCTTTTATGCCCTCTCTCTTAGGCTCAGGTGTTCACAATCACACAGGCACTCACCGACTAGGTGGCATAATCATGGAGAAGGTGCAATACCCCAGGTGGTGGATATACAGGCCAGAGAAAAAAACCTGACTAACTCAATTCCCCTACAGCTGAGTTTTGGATATTATGTGGAGGGGAGGTTACAAAACCCAGTTATCACCTGCTGTCTCTTAACTTTCTTCATGGTGCCAAAAGGTGGACGATTTTCTTCTAGATGTACTTCCTATGAACTAGAGAGAGGTCAGTATGGGTGTGGTGGGACCAATTAACTAAGCAGGTTTTACCAGGCAGGGAGGAGAACAAAGAGAGCAGAATGTCTTTTTAGAGACTTAAACATTTCTATTAATAATACATTCTATTAAAAATAGCTGCATGCTAAAAATAATGCATGCTAAGTAAAATAAGTTGAATGGAGAAAGACAAATGCTGTATGACTTCACTCATGTGAAATATAAAGAAACAAATCAAACACAACAAACCCTTAGATATAGGGAACAGATGGCTAGATACTGGAGGGGTGGGACTTGACAGTGGATGAAACAGCTATTTGGTGGTAGATGGAAAATAAGATTTTCTTTTGTGATGTACTGAAACACATGTAGAATCACACTGTGCATCCAACACATGTAAGTCATAAACCAATGCTATCTCAATGACAAATTAAAAAAAATCTCAATTTAACTAACCAGTGTATTAAACAGGTCAAGTTAGAGCCCCAAGGTTCCAAGGATGTTCTCTGAACTTTATTTGAACTTTAAGCTAAGTTGTTTTAAGTGCTTAATGTAATGTTGAATTTCCTACATTTTAATTTTAAGTGTTCATGACACATATGCTTTATATTTAACATTGATAATATAAAGGACCATTCTTTTACCAATTTTTCTATGAATTCTATTTTAGCATTTCTTAATATAGATATAATAAATGCTCTGGAAAGTATATATACATTAGATTGACTGCCTCAAAGTAGTGCAGGGTGAGTCAGGCTTTTTCTTTCATTAGCCTGTATACCCAGCACCTAGGGCATTGCAGCTTCCCCATGATTGCGTGGTCCAGTGGGTGTGTGCATGTGTAAATATGCACACTTAGGGCTAGGAGAGAAGGGCTACAGGGGCATAGAGAGCATGTACGAACATGAGAGCACATAAGATAATTCCAGAGAGCGAACCAAATAAAAGAGTGAAGATTCCTGGAGGTTATAGGGTTCATCTGCCTCCCAGCCCCCCACCAGTCCTGGTCCTGGCCTGCCCTACCTTGCATGTCTGTGAAACTACTAGAACCAATAAAGAACCTGTGTAGATTGATGAATGTGGTGCCTGTTCACCACAATTGGCATCACTTAGGATGCTTACCCCAAAAATTGGTAATGAGGATAGAACGGTTACCCAACAAGTGGACAGGCATACGAAGATAAGTTCTAACCACGAAATGGGAATGTAAATAAATATTTTCACCTCATGACTTAGAATGAGAGATGGATTTGAAGAGAACCTTTTGAGAGACTGTTAAAAGAAAGCAAGGAACCTCAGGAACACCTGAGGTCTGTAGCTGGTAAGACAGTTTGGACAGCATATAAACACAAGTGATTGATGAGATTTAGAAAAATACAATCTGTGATTTTTGAGATAACCGACATAGTGCCATGTTAAACAATGTCACTGTTATTGATAAGTCATATATCTATGCAATCATATACATAGAATATTTAATTTTATTATATTTAAGTATTTATTTAATTGCATTCATTAAAAACAGTGTTGGTTTTTTAAGTAGTCTGACCATAGGAGGTGCTGAAATGAGATGTAAGGGCATGAATTCTTTAAAGAATATGAAAGAATAGAGAGTTCACGAGTACTGAAGAGCATATAAAACATGTAATGTAAATAATAGTAAGGTATACACAATTGTACATCTAGCTCTCAAGTCAAGAAACAGAATCTTTCCAACACCCAAGAATTCCTCTATGTATTTCCTCATCACCCTATCTTCTGTACCCATTAAAGTATTTCCTTAGTTTCCCCTAAAAGCCTTATGAATTTATCTTTAAATTGAGGTTGTTGTCTCTGTGTTTATCAGGCAATCTTGCTTATTTCCACAATAAACTCATGAGTGTTTCTCTTATCCCCAGGGGGTTCAGAGGTTATGTAACTTGCCCAGGGTAATCTAGCTACTTAGTAACAAAGTGGAGATTTTCAAAATTGTTCTCAAGCATTTGGCCCTGAAATCCAAATACCTTTTATAGTGATCATCTCCAATTTTATCTGTGAACATTTGGATCATAACTTTTTCAGAAGCCTGCTTTTAAAACCTGCCTTGAACCATCTTGCCCTTCCAGGCTTTCTGTCAATGTGCCTGGCTATATCTGTTTATTTTTATTCTAATTCTCTATTTGAAAACTCAAAGATCAGCCAGTCTCTAGTCTCAGACACTCGGTCATGTGCTTGTGCCAGGAATCTTGACTAGGTCTGGGGTTTTGTTTGTCACTTGATACTCATGCTTCAGTTTAATATTCAAGCTATGATACATTCCTGAATCCATGCAGGTAGTTGATTGTGAAGTTTTTCATTTGTGTACAAAGAATGTCCCATCTTCTGCCCAGTTTACTCTTCTCAAAGCTATCAATGACTGAAGGTAGAATGTGGGACTAGGAGTGTTGATTTGAGGATTGGAAACATGTCCTTGGATTAATGTGCACTGATTGGTTTACTAAACAGGGATGTACTTTCAAAAGGCAAGATTACCCAAGGTCTCTTTCAGAGGTAAGAACAGGTTTATAAAACAGATGGTGTTAGGAGCAATGCCATTTAAACTGTTTGCCAAATCCCCAATCATGAAATAGTCTCAGAATGTTGGCAATCACTTTTGGGTAACCCCATTTATAGAACAGTTCCTAAAGCGACCAGACACACTGGTATGAAATGCTTAAATAAGGTCAGTAAACAATGTGGAGTGCATTTCCTTTCTCTAAATAACTTACTGACTCTGAATATGAAAAAGATGGATAATCTTCCTGCTACAAAAATACATGTCTTGCCCGCTCAATGTCACAATACTGCTGTGTTATTGACATATCTCCCATGAAGGTGTAGG
This sequence comes from Uropsilus gracilis, assembly GCA_004024945.1. NCBI lineage: Eukaryota > Metazoa > Chordata > Mammalia > Eulipotyphla > Talpidae > Uropsilus > Uropsilus gracilis. The sequence continues at coordinate 6,508 of PVHY01005376.1, read as the reverse complement.
AGGGATGGGTAACAATCTGTCTCAGTTGTTTAAATGCTATACACTTTTCCCCTTAAGATTCCAAATTCCAGATAAGGTGTCTAAAGAATAGAGAGCAGTGTGCTAAAAGAATAGTTTCTAAGTTTCATTACAAAGCTATGCCATCTCTGGTGGTCCAACCACACACCCTTAAATATACTGATAGCCTATCAACAAGGTGAATTTTGTTCTTAGCAGGTGGTATATTTCCTGGAAATGTGATCAATTTGAATCACTGCTTGGGTGTTCTATGACTATTCCCTTATTTATTGGACTCAGGAAGATACTCTTTTTTCCTGAGGGGTAGAATGTACCTATACTTATTGATCTTTTGTGATAGTGGAAACTTCACTTCCATCTATAACAGGAGAATGCTTTTAATATATGCCCCACCTTTTCACTACATGCTATTACTCTCTTTTTAAAACATTCTTTTTTAGACACCTCTCCAAAGAGGAAATACAAATGGCCAATAGCTATATGAGAAGATATTCAACATCACTTATAATCAGGGAAATGCAAATCAAAAGCACAGTGAGATAACATCTCACACTGGTAAGAATGGCCCATATTTAAAAAATGGGCAAGGGCAAGTGTTGGCAGAGAAATAGGAACACTATTACCCTGCTGGTGGGAATGCAAACTTATCCAACCACTACAGAAAGCTGTGTGGAGGACCCTCAAATAGAAGATGTAGGGAGCCAGGGATTTATAGGGAGTCAGGCTTCCCCACATCTCCTCTATCTTCAACTACTAAAATTGGAGCTACCATTTAATCCACTGATTCCACTTCTGGGAATCTACCCAACGAACACCAAAACATTCATTTAAAAGGAAACCTGAAATATATTACAGAATTATAGCACAGAATATCCAGGATTTGGAAACAATTCAAATGCCCCAAAATAGACAAATAGATTTTAAAATGTTGTTAATGGAATACTATTCAGTAATCAAAAAAGACAAAATCATGTTATTTGCAGCAACATGGATGGAGCTAGAAGTAATTTATACTAGCTGAAGTAAGTCAGAGAGAAAAAGAAATACCACACATGGTCTCAATTATATATTACATATAGAGAAAGCAAACAGAAGGACAAGAAAAAGCTAAAACTAGCAAACTGATAATAACACTGAAGCATACAGCAAGGCAGAAATGGGGAGAAGTAGGACAAAATCAGGGAATGGATAAGCACAAGGGATCATGATGATGGTAGAAGAACTTTGGGGTATACAATGATGTAAGAAAAAAATATATAATTAATTTAAAAAGCTAAAAAATAATGGGGGAGATATTCTTTTATAAGCAGTTGTCACTACTATCTGTAAGAATTCCAAGAATGACCTCAGATAATTATGTAAGTGTGGAATTTATTTATAAGCAGAAATGATTCAGATTTCTTATGACAAAATGCTGAATTGAAGTAATGCTTCCTCTTTGAAATCAGCTGCAAGCTAAGTTTTTATTCCAGAATTTCTTGGCACTAGAGAAAACAGGAATAATGAGTAAAGAATATTTTGTCAATTTAAGACATTTTGGACTTGTATAAAACTAATTACATGCAAAGATTTTTCTCAAAGTCTGAATTTTGACTGACTCCTCCAAACTGTTACATACATTGACTCATTGTTAATGGAACTTACAAAAAATCAATGATACCCTATCCTATCATATTTTGGAAGTGATCTTCAATATAATGTTTACATTTGTTAAGGACATGTTAAGGCAGCAAGGAAATTGGCATTGATCAGAAAATCTGGAAGAAAGCAAGCCATTTAGCAGACAACTGCTAAGTTTCTCTCTCTAATTTGCCGATTTAGGACAAGGTAGATAATATCTGCCCTAAAGCTTGAACTTCAGGGAAAAAAAGAAGTGATGGGGAACACCTGGAATTGAGAGAAAGATTTTCTGTTTTTTTATGAGATAAACCAATAGAGGGTAAAGGTGTATATGGAAAACAGATTGAGGTGGTTTGGTCAGCTACTTCTCCCATCCCCATCTGTGCTTGCTGAAACATGAAGTGACTTTGCTCCCTTCCCAGGGCAAGTTGTCAGATGAGCATCTGCTAGAGGCCTTTCCCACATCTCTTGCCCACTTTCCAGATGAGGTACAAATGAGCTCGGGGGTACTGCTGTGACACAGATAAAGAAACCAATAAAAATCACAACATAGGACTGAGAACACATTGCAAATAAGGGAACTGATAATAACAATGAATAAATAAAATAAAAACTTGAGATTGCTACCAACCAAAATATATTCCTTGGGGAATACTACCAAGGGAGCACAAGAATCAGGAAGGAAGCCAGGAAGCTAACCATCTCAGCAACACGGGCAAAAGAGATATAATCACAACCTTGCACAGTACCTAACTGTCATGCCAACCAATATGAGTGCCAAAGTGGCCCATCGCATCGATCAAATCCAAAAGCAAACAACACAGGAAAAGGAAAACTGTAAATGTTCAAGCTAGCCCTTCAAGATCTATCCCCAGACCCAATAATGATGACTTAGAAGAAATGCCATATCTGTCAGAGAAGGAATTCAAATTCAGTATGACAAAAGTAAAGAGTTAAGAGATCCCAATCTCAAATTTGCAAAGTGTGCAAGGAACTAGAAATATATAAAAATAAATGTATTAAGAGGGATAACAAAATTGAAGAACTGAAGAAAGAAAATGAATCCCTAAGAAAGAGGCAAAGAGAAACCCAGAAGTTAAAAAGAGCACTAATGGTGATTAAAAACACTGGAAAACCCCATGAAAATAGACTAGAAGAAATAGAAGAATGGATCAGTAATCTTGAAGACACTGAAATTAAAAGGGCCAATGAAAAAAAAGAAAGAGAAATACAAATAAAAAAGATTGAAGGGAATCTTTCAGAGATCTTTCCAGAGATCTTTCAGACTCCTTAAAGAAAGGAAACAGAAGAATGATTGGTATCCCAAAGGGAGAAGTCAGGTGGCCTGAAAACCTATTTAAAGAAATAATGGAGGCGAATTTCCCTACTCTGAAGACAGAAATGAAAATAGATATACAGGAAGCCAAGAACTCCAAACTACTTTAATGAAAGAAAAAAAACATGGCAAGACAGATAGTTGTAAAACTTCCAAGAGTCCAAGATAAGGAAAAAATGAAACTGACCAGAGAAAGGAAAAAGATAACATACAAAGGAAAACCTATCAGACTGTCTTTGGCCTTCACAGAAAAAACACTTCAGGCAAGAAGAGACTGGAGCTACATGTTAAAAAAAAACTTCAAGAAAATAAATGCCAGCCAAGAATACGCTACCCTGCAAAGATCTCCTTCCTCTATGGTGAAAAAATAAGAACATTTACAGACAAAGTGTATAGAAATTCACCACCACTAAGCTCCCACTCCAGGAATTACTGCAAACAGTCTTAAGACCAAAATCAACAGAAGAATAAGCAAGAAAAACAAAACAAGGAAGTAAATAGAACTTGGTATGACCACTAAAATACTAACTTTAGACTCCCAAGTATCAAAAGTCACTCTTAAAGTTTAAACTTGTCAATTAAAAGACACAGAGTAGTAGACTGGATCAAAAAACAGATCAACACCTGCAGCCTCCAGTAAACACATCTGATTCGCAAAGATCAGCACAGATTAAAAGTAAAGGGCTGGAAAATAATCCTTCAGTCAAATGACCCCCAAAACAAGGCAGGGGTAGCCAGTTTTATAACAGATAAAGTAGATTTCAAATTAAGATAAGTGACAAAGGACAAGGAAGGTCACTATGTAATGGCAAAAGGGTTAATTCACCAGAAAGACATTACAATTATCAACATATATTCACCAAACAAGGGAGTGCCAAAATTCATAAGACAACTACTAACAGAATTAAAGCAAATATTGGTGAAAATAAACATATAGTCACTGACTTTAACACTCCACTCTCTTCTAAGACAGATAAATAAAACAGAAACTACACAAGGACACAGATTTTAAAGGAAGACCTACACCACATGGACCTAATAGATAAAGGAAACTGCATGCCTAGATATAGGAAAAGAATACATGATCTTTTCAAATGCACATGGATCATTCTCTAAAACTGACCACATATTAGACCACAAGGCAAAGCTTGAATAAATACACAAAGAATAAAATAATACCAACTTTTTTCTTTGATTTCTAGTCATCAAACTAGAAATCAATAATGAAAAGAAAATAAGGAGAGTAGATACAACATGGAAACTGAACAACAGACTACTGGAAGATGAATGGGTAAAGGAAGAACGCAAAGAAGAAATTAAAACATACATGGGGACAAATGACAAAGATGACACAGTATTCCAAAATGTATGGGACTCAGCAAAAGCAGTATTAAGAGGAAAGTTCATTGCAATACAGGTCCAAGTCAAAAGGATTGAAACAACCCAAAGAAATAATCTAGTCTCCCAACTTGAAGAATTAGAAAAAGAGCAACAAAAAAATTCAAAACCCAGGAGAAGAAAAAAAATAATAAAAAAAGCAGAGATAAATGAAATAGAAAACAAAAAGTCCACTGAGGAGATAAACAAAACCAAAAGCTGATTCATTGAAAAAATAAACGAAGTTGATAACCCCCTAACAAGGCTCACAAAGAAGGGAGAAAACACAAATAAACAGAATCATAAATGAAAAATTGCAACAGATACAACATAAATCCAAAAGATAGAAAGTACTATGAACATCTATATGCAAACTAATACAACAACCTGGATGAGATGGACAATTTCCTTGAAAGATGCAATCACCCAAAATTAAACAAGGAAGAAATAGAGAACTTAAAAGGCTGATCACAAGCAGTAAAATTGAGACAGTCATCAGAATGCTCCCTAAATACAAGAGTCAGGACAGACATTTTCACAAATGAATACCAAACATTCAAAGAAGAAATAACACCTATACTAGAAAAACTTTTTGCAAAATGTTTAAGAAGAAGGAAAAGTACCAAATATATTCTATGAAGCAAACAATTCACTAATTCCCAAACCAAACAAAGATAGCACAAAGAAAGAAAACTATAAACCAATCTCCTTAGGGAACAAAGATGCAAAAATTCTAAACAAAGTCCTGGCAAACCGAATCCAACAGTACATAAAAAAGATTATTTACCATGATCAAGTGGGATTAATCTCAGGGACACAGGGATGGTTCAACATTCAAAGTCAATCAACAATCCATCACCTCAACAAAGAGAAAACAAAAACCATATGATCTTATAAATAGAGGCAGAAAAAGCATTTAATAAAATTCAGCACCCATTCAATGTGAAAACCCTTGAGAAAACAGGGATTAAAGGAACATATATCAACATAATAAAGGCTGTTTCTGATAAACACATAGAAAACATCATCCTTAATGGGGAAAAACTGAAATCATTTCAGTCGAGATCTGAAACCAGACAAGGATACCCACTCTCACCACTGCTTTTCAACATAGTATATAAACTAGGGCAATAAGGCAAGAGAAAGAGGTAAAAGGAATACATATTGGGAAAGAAGAAATAAAACTGTCATTATACTCAGATGACATGATACTTATATAGAAAACCCCAAGAAATCCACAGAAAAACTTTTTTAAAATAGACCAATTCAGTAAGGTAGCTGAATACAAAATCAACACACACAAATCAGAGGCCTTCTTATATGCAGAAACTCAGTCAAAAGAAATTAAAAAAAAAAACAAACCAAAAAACAGCTCCATTCACCATTGCACCAATGAGAATTAAATATCTGGGAATAAACCTAACGAAAGAAATGAAAAAAATCTGCACAAAGAAAACCAAAAAACATTCTTTAAAAAAAATTATCTATATATAAATTTCACATCTTTGTAATCCCAGGGATTCACCCCCCTCACCCTCCCCACCGTTGCTCCCCCTTTCCCCTCTGCCCAAAGTTGTGTGCTTCAGTTTGGTGGTTTGTTTTGACTTTTCCTCGTGGCTACAAAACATTCTTAAATAGAAGAAGATATAAAAAAATGGAAAGACATTCCCTGCTCATGAGTGGGAAGAATTAACATTATCAAAATGGCTATTCTGCCAAAAGCAATCAATATCTTCAATGCAATTTCCAATAAAATTCCAATGACATTATGTAAAGAGATAGAACAAAAATTACTGAAATTCATATGGAATAACGAAAGACCTCAAATATCAAAAATCCTCCTGAACAAAAAAAGCATGAATGGAGGTATTACAACTGCAGACTTCAAATTATACCACATAGCATAATAATTAAAACAACATGGTACTGGTACTGTACCAGTACCAGTACATCGTGACGGGGCACGAGGCAAAAGCCTCCAAATTGCAAACCCCAAGGTCCGTTTCACCTGCGCCTAGCAGTTGCACCTGTGCCTAGCAGTTGCCACTCCAAAATACCAATTAACAACAGGGTTTTATTAACAAGGGAGCTGAACAGGGAGAACAAAAACGTCGTGAAAGCCGCACGTGGCAGTTATCTTACCCCAGTCACCATTCT